>JAWWEQ010051064.1:0-10631 GCA_035583055.1 Torymus tubicola | reverse complement strand
TGGATAGACTGTAGGGCTATAACATTGGCCCGATCGATTCCCTATTACGAACACCCATACATCAATTTTCACCATATATTATTTATTCACTTCCGTACCTATATATACTAATTTACAATTCTCGCGTCACTTTTCTTAAATTCTATACAACTATTTTTTATGCAAATCATTTTATCAATATATTAATCGTGTAACCGATACGTCATCAAAGATTTTTTACATTATCGTGCAATTTACTGAGATATAAATTATACACTTCGATCTTTACACAAAATATGATAATGCATAAAAATTATCAATAAATAAATATAAGTATAACAATTATATGATATTCCAATTATTATTAATTATTTACATGATTTTTAATAATCATATTAGAAAAATGATTTGAATGTATAATTCTTTATAAAGATGAAAGTACGAATACAAAAATGTTTTAACTTTTCAAATATTCAAGTTTTTTAATATTAGAAATAGTATATTTTCAACAATTTATATTAAACATAAATGTAAGTACTAATTCTTAAAACATAAAATTTTCTGTTGTATATACTTATACTAAGAAATTGTGACGTATACGTAAGCAGGTACCTCATATAGACTAATAGACAGCATGCGTCGTGCGCGAAAAGCAATAAGCAACACAACAATCGCAAAAAGAGACGAGCTCAAGAGTGGGAGACGAGGCAGAGGGAGGGTAAAAAAAGGGAGGGGGTAAGAGACGAAGAGAGAATTACTTTGAATTAGTACTGAAGAGTGAGAACACAAATGAAAGACAGCGTCGAGGGAACGTTTTGACTATACTGAATACTTATAGATATATTTGCAACTTCTTGACTAAACATACTGTACAGGCTAAACACCTGACAATACATTACTTTCGTCTTAACATCACCACTAAAAGCCCTCACGACTTAGCTTAAAGTGATTCTTGTTAAGTTCTTTAATTCTTCAGAATTTGACTAATATAAGAAATTTCAAGTGAAATTGTGCAATCTGCTGTAAAACAAGAGCAGCTGTTAAAACGTCAAATTCAGAAAGGAGAATATTTAGGTCTATTTGCATATTAGAAAAGAAAGGGGAAAATGGGAATACTCCCAATGACCTGTAGGTGAGTTTTTTTGCTTTTGTACCTACTTTATTCATTTTACTATATTATTTATTACTCTATTTCAATATTTATACTACTATCATAAACCCAAATTCCCAACTTTTGATCTAAGTTTTTTTTTTCAATATTTTCTTTCAAGTAACAGTCACTTGATGCACTTGGCAATTATATGAATTGAATGTTATTGCACAATTTTGTCACTACTTTTAGTAGCCAACATTAAAAAAACCTTTGATATATTTCGCACCAATTATTTTGAATTTTATTCTTTATCTATGTTTCATTTATTTAATATACTTTAAAAATTATTTTATTATGAGAAATAATTTTCTTATTTCAGTTGATTATTTCACTGAGGAAGATTCAACACATAAGATTTTTGTTTACACTCTTCTCCTATAGTGATGCCTATGCCAACAACAGTATTTTACAGAAGACATTTTGGATTCAAGTTTTGGAGAGCACGTATGCCAATTAAATATATTGTTTAAAGAAACTTCATAATAGTTTCAAACTCAATTAGGGATAAAGCAACTTTTTAAAGAACAATTTAAAATATTTTGGAGATACAATAACAATTGTATCATAATGTCTTCATCAACAGCAGCATTTTTGCCTTTGGCAGTGACACAAACTCCTGAAAAAGATACGTCTGTCCCTATAGTCGACTATTCCAGTATTTGTGGAAAGGTTAGTTTAATTAATTAATATTGATTTAATAAAGTAATTGATAAAGTAGTAATATAAACATTAACTATTAGTCACAACTCACTCAAAATTACATAGAAAGCATAATATTGGCTACTACAATATACTTATCAATGAATTAACATCTCTCATTTAACTTATGATTTTTCAATTTTGACATGCAATTATGTTTTAGACCTATGTAAATAAAGTAAGAGTAAAAGATAATATTATTTTGAATCTGTGTTGAGCCTATCATATAATATCACTGTACAAAAAGATTTTTTTAGTTTTAATTTTATTTTAATATAATTTTATATAAATTTAAATTTTACATATACTTATAAAAATTTAATTAGTTTCAAACATCAAATAATATGTAAATATACGGTATAGATATAAGTACAGTTATGAAGAAATAAGATGACATCAAGCATAAAGTTTCAAAAATATCTTCTTAAATGTTTTAGGATGTACTCGTCAGTCCATCTGAAGATCAATATGAATTATTATTAAGAAAACTTAAGGAACGAATCCAAGATGGTGGTAGTGAAACTATTTTTGACATTGGTATTGGTGAAGGTAAATTATGAGATTGTATAAATTTATTTATAAATAATATATATTTTTTACATAATTTTTACAATTACCAGATGGTTCTGAAGATGGTTTAAAAGAAGATGAGTATGATGCATCCGTGGCAACTCTTCAATCCCTTGCTGCAACTTTAGAAGCAGATTGTGTTTTATTGCGTCAAAGTAAAGTAGATCATGGCCTGACGGGACAATATCTTGTTCGAAAACGGCTTGACCAGCAAGATTTTTTAGAAATAAGGTTATTTGATTTGAATTAAATTAAACACACACACACACATGTAAACAAGTCTCAACTTGAGAGGTAAAAAATCGATTTTCTCGTAACTCACAGGAAATGTTCTGCTACTCATTCTGGATATCCCTGAATTTTTTTAGATTTTTTCGACCCATAGTTTTGGAGATAGAAGAGATTAAAAACCGAATTTTGATGAATTAGCATTTTTGACCGATTTTCATTAATTAATAACCCCTCAGGGAAGCATTTTTTGCGATAGACACACGAATAGTTCTTTGGAGGTAGAATTTTCTCAGCTTAACAATAAATGAAACAGAAATTAAAAAAATTAAAAGTCCGATCCAGACTTTCTCTATCGAAAAATTCATGGAAATGCGATTTTATTGTCCAAAAGTGTCCGTATAAATCCTGTAATGATTAACGATCATTTTTAGATCTAAAAAAATTCATTCGTGTCATCATGTTTATAAAAAAGTCGTACACAGGTCTGAAAAAAATATAGTTAAATTCTACAAAAAATTACTAAAAAAAGTCTATGTAAGATATTTCGATATTTTGCTTCGTTTTGGAGCTAAAAATTAAACAAAATTCTGAATTTAATGATGGAATTCGTCTCAAATTTTATCAATATTAAAGGATTTTTTAGCTCAAAAACGAAGCAAATTTTTGAAATATTTTACATAGACCTTTTTTCTTGTAATTTTTCGTAGAATTTAATTATATTTTTCTCAGACCTGTGTACGACTTTTTTAAAAATATGATCACACGAATAAATTTTTTAGATTCATTTTAAATTAGATTAGATTTTAGAATTTAATTAGATTTAATTCTGAAAACGATCGTTAATCATTACAGGATTTATACGGACACTTTTGGACAATAAAAAGGCATCTCCATGAATTTTTCGGTAGAGAAAGTCTGGATCGGATTTTTAATTTTTTTAATTTATGTTTCATTTGCAAATATGTAAGTAAAAGTATAAACGTACGGCGTTAAAAGTATTTTTATTGTTAAGTTGAGAAAATTCTACCTACAAAGAACTATTTGAGGGTCTATCGCGAAAAATGCCTCCCTGAGGAGTTATTCATTAATGAAAATCGGTAAAAAATGCAGAAAATCATCAAAATTCAGTTTTTGAGCTCTTATATCTTCAAAACTGAGTAAAAAAATTTTTTTAAATTTCACGGATATCCAGAATGAGTAGCAGAAAATTTACTGAGAGTTTCAAGAAAATCGATTTTTTGACCTCTCGATTTGACAGAGACTTGGCCATATATATAATTTATATAACACATTGTACGATCAATATATATGTATATTCATGTATATGAAATTTACTTTAAAAGTTAAAATCTTTTTAGATACCAAAATATGAAATAATAATAATATTATTAATATAGAATTTATAAAACCTTTTAAGAGTTATTTTAAGAAAAATTAAAAAATACTTCCAATATATATTATTGGACCACAGATCTAGTAAACATTAAATAATTTTCACATTATTGCATTTATTATATTTAATTCTTATGCATGACTAAATAGGAGTAAAATTTTATTTATTGTTGAATGATTCATACTTCAAATAATAATTTTAGTCAACATTTTTTTAGAATAACAATTTTCTATTTATTCTGGAAGTGGAATTATACTATTACTTGTATATTTTACACTTTTCATGATAATAAAATCAATATGTAAATAAAAAATTAATAACATAATAATTTTATTAATTTAGAGTTGCTGTTGTTGGAAATGTTGATGCAGGAAAGTCAACTTTACTTGGTGTCTTAACTCATGGAGAATTAGATAATGGTCGAGGATTAGCTCGCCAAAAATTATTTCGTCATAAACATGAAGCTGAAACAGGCAGAACAAGTTCAGTCGGAAATGATATTCTAGGTTTTGATAGTGTTGGTACGATGTTTATATATGATTATGTAAAACTCAAATTATTTTGTTATAAAATTAATTATTTTGTTTACTGAAATATTCATGCTTTTACAGGTAATGTTGTTAATAAACCAGAACATGGGTCTTTGGACTGGGTAAAAATCTGTGAAAAGTCTTCCAAAGTAATTACTTTTATTGATTTAGCTGGTCATGAGAGATACTTGAAAACAACAGTGTTTGGAATGACTGGTCATGCTCCAGATTTTGGTTTGTTAAATAATTATTAAATTTTATTTTCATAAAATTTTTATGAAAATTATTGTTTAAAAATAAAAAAAACTTATATTTAAGGTTATTGTTATTTTAGGGATGTTAATGGTAGGTGCTAATGCTGGTATTGTAGGAATGACTAAAGAACATCTTGGATTAGCATTAGCTCTTTCAGTACCAGTTTTTGTAGTTGTTACAAAGATAGACATGTGCCCACCAAATGTATTACAAGAAAATTTGAGGCTGTTAATAAGAATTTTAAAATCTCCTGGATGTAGAAAAGTTCCAGTTACTGTAAAGACACCAGATGATGTGGTAGTCAGTGCTACTAATTTTGTTTCAGAAAGGTTTATTTAAAAAATAAATTCTTTTTTATATAAAAATACTTTAATAGTATATTATGCAACTAGGGAGTAAAAGTAAAGAATGTCCCAGATCGCATGTAAATTATCACCCTCGCCTTCGGTTCGGGTGATAGACATGCGATTTGAGGCATTCTTTGTTTGTTCTCGTGGTGTATATACGATTTTTTTGCCTAGCAAGGCCAAAAGTACAATATTTACGATTGGGCGCCGGGAGTAAAAGTTGTACTTTTGGCCCGCTAGGCAAAAAAATTATATATTGTGTATTTTTTTATTATTGTAGATTATGTCCTATTTTTCAAGTTTCTAATGTGAGTGGAGAAAATTTGAGTCTTCTAAAAATGTTTTTAAATTTATTAACTGCTCGAATCACTAGTCATGACAATGAACCTTCAGAATTTCAAATAGATGATACCTATTCTGTTCCTGTATGTTATTATAAAAAAATGTATTCTAAAAGAAATAAATAGATATGAGTATTTATAAAATAAATTTAATTTTTGTAGGGAGTTGGCACAGTTGTTTCTGGAACAACTTTGAAAGGAGTTATACGTTTGAATGATATATTACTTCTTGGACCAGATCCTCTTGGACATTTTCAACAGATAGCTGTTAAAAGTATACATAGAAAAAGAATGCCTGTTCGTGAAGTTAGAGGGGGACAAACAGCTAGTTTTGCATTGAAAAAGATAAAAAGATCACAAATAAGAAAAGGCATGGTAATGGTATCACCAGCATTAAACCCACAAGCGTGTTGGGAATTCAAAGGAGAAATTTTAGTATTGCATCATCCTACAACCATTAGTTCACGTTATCAAGCTATGGGTAATTGTACAATTATTACTTATTGACATTTATTGTATTTATACAATAGTTTTACAGAAATAATAATAATCTTTTAGTTAAATTTATTGTTAGTAAAATTGCGTAATATTATAAAATTTTATTTATCTTATATCTTCGGGCTAATGTCGCGTACATACCATTATTTTCTGTTACAATTACTGTGGTAAGTACAGTAAAGCTCTAAAATAAACATTCGATGTCTACAACACCTTGCCAAAAATAAGATATATTGCGCACAGTTGTTTGTAGAACTTTACCGCGCCTTTTAATACAGTATTTTTGTAACAAACGTTGAAAACGTGATTTCATGTACAAATATAGTTATTACTGAATCCTAGTAGTGTATCTAATAATTTTTACTCGTAGTTTACACATAGTATTGTATGCAGAAAATCATATTTTTCTAAATATAATATAAAAGATCAACAATACTTTTACTAAAAATCGTAGAATAAGAAAAAATAAATTAAAATTCACCTAAAATGAATTTTAGTGCACTGTGGTAGTATCCGTCAAACTGCATCGATTCTATCTATGTCTCAAGATTGTTTAAGAACTGGGGATAAAGCATTAGTGCATTTTAGATTTATAAAACACCCAGAATATATAAAACCTGGACAGCGCATGGTATTTCGGGAAGGTCGGACTAAAGCAGTAGGAAATGTTTTAGATCTGATTCCTCATTCAGGAACTGGAAACACACATACTACAAGGGCAAACAAACCAAATAAACTCCAACAAAATCGTCAGAATACTAATTCGCAGGTAATTATTGACTTTATTAATTTTTTTACTCAATATACTATTGCAATCTTAACTCGTTAATAAATTTTTAGTCATCAGATGGTACCGATCCTCATGCAAAATGTAAACTTGCGAACGCGAAAATACGCTATAAAAGTCAAACACGAATACTGCTAAAAAAGGTAGAGGAAGAAGAGGGAAGCCTCGAAGTACCCCTAGTGGTATAATACAGCCACTTTTTGAACAAAATCCTCCTGTGAACATTTGAAGAAAAAATTATGTATAAAGTATACATATATGTACTATTATAATCATTTAAAAATTTTAATACTAAGTTATTGAAAAACTTATAGTATCAAATATTATTTTTGTTTTAGATTATTACATTAATTAATATATTGTATAATGCTTATAAAGATAATAGCATTCTAATGTTTTTTAAATATAACTATTCTTTCACACTACTAACATGATTGAAACATTAGTGGGATGTAAAGAATAAAATACTTTCAAAAACTAACCAACATGTCTGAAACATTTGTTGAAAAAGTTTTGAAATTTTTTTAATGTTTTACTCTTTATATTTCAAAAATGTTCAAGATATATAATTCTACAATTTTATAGATAAGTCAATTAAATATATTTGATGTTCCAAACAGAATGAAATAAATAATTTGTTTAAAAGAATCATGTATTTTCCTTTTATAATGAATTTTTTATTTCCTTTTGAAATGCAATTTGCTTAGTATTTATTTGCTTTAACTTTTAAATTTGTCTAAAATTAGAAATGTTATCATGTTCTCTACATAAAAAAAATTGCATATTTTTATTAATATAATAAATCTAATCAGTATAGTCGCAGATGGCAAGCAAAATGGACTCCCTTCCGCCTGGTGAGGTAATTCTCGGTTGTTGTAATAAAAAGAAAGTGTTTTCCGCCTACTGTTTAATTTATAACAAAGCGTATCATATACCTGTTGTGGTACTAGAGATATATTTTAGAGATTTTAAAAATGTGAAAGGAAGTATGTTCGTGTTCAATGGATCTAACATAAATAGGACAGAAGGATGACAGAAAACTATATATACCGGATGCTCCCACTTTGAAGAAATATATCGCAAGCCGCGTAATGACGCCAATAACTTTCGGGCAGCATTTTAGTTCGATATATGACAATGCAATATTGCAAAAACATTTCATCTATAATGCTGATTAATCTTTTGTCAGACAACATTGCGCCAATATTTTTGCAATATATAAATAGTAGACTTTATTTTGCAATATTATGGAAAAACTCGCTGCGCTCGGGCGACAAACCCGACTCGTGCGTGAATCACCTGCTTTGCGCACTAGTTGCGTAATATACTATTTCAGAGATCAATCCTTTTTCTTTAAAATACGGATTAACGAAATCTGAAAAACATTGGCCTCTGTTGTACAATACGTTAGTTGACTATTGCACCATTGCTGGAGAGGCAAAAATTAATTTTAAAGGTGTTTTAAACACAAAAAATTTAAAATTCATCCACTTTTTATGGTTCAAAAGTTCATTGACATTTAAAAAAAATAGTCATTCTTAATAGATTCAAAGTGTACATTTATTATCCAATAACGAAGAATATAATTTACTACATAAACTTTTTAAATTTCTTTTTAAGTGAATTTTCAGACCTTTCTAGTAAAATATACAAAATAAAATTATGATAACATTATTTATATTTACGTTGTTTATTACACACACGCAGGCACGCACACACACCGCGTAATATCATGTTTTGAAAAAGACCCCAGCGTATGGGAAGATGACTCTGAATTTATTGCAGCTAAAGAGAAAATTAATAGATTTAAAATTATAAATGATGTTGCAGAGAGAGGAGTCTCAATGGCAGAAAAATATTACTCTAGGGTTACACCAGAAGAAGATTTTCAAAACTTATTACAAACTATAGAAAATCACAGAAATGATTTTCCTAATATAAATAAGTCCGTCTTTAAAAATGAAACGTACTTAAAAGAAAAAATGAAAATAAAAGATAAAATAATAATAGTTATAAATATTATATATCAAATATCATAATATTAATATTATAATACTAATTTTACATAAACATATACATGTTAATTATATTCTTTGTTATTGAATAAAAAATATTCAATTTAAATTTATTAAGAATGAAACTATTTTTTTTTAAATGTCAATGAACCTTTGAACCATAAAAAGTGGATAAATTTTTAATTTTTTGTGTTTAAAACCCCTTTAAAACTAATTTTTGCCTCTCCAGCAATGGTGCAATAGTCAATTAACGGATTGTACAACAGAGACCAATGTTTTTCCGATTTCGTTAATCCGTATTTTAAAGAAAAAGGATTGATCTCTGAAAAAATTTTTTCATTTCATTTTATTTTTCAAAAAAATCGTTTAGCGACCTCTAAATATTTTTTTAAAAATCCAAAAAAATTCAGACTGACGTTTCAAGTAAAAAGACACCTTACTGCGGTCTAGCGTTTGAAAAAAAATATTTTATTTTTACTGGGACACCCTAGTGTACACATACAGCTTTGAAAATATTTTTGTTGAAAATTTTACAAAACAAACTATTCTTGTGTTTATCGCGAAAACTGCTTCCCTGAATTATAAATTAATGAAAATCGGTCCAAAATGCAAAAAATCATCAAAATTCCATTTTTGATCTCTTATATCTCCAAAACTATAGGTCAAAAAATCTGAAAAAATATGTAGTAGAAAGTATAACAAAAATTTTTAGCAAAAAAAATTTTTTCATCTGCGAACTGACAGAGCCGGCCATATATATATAATTCTCTGTGAAATCAAAGGTTCCAAAAATAGATATTCTTGAAACTCTGTGAAAACGTTTCATTAATTTGATGTACCGGGTGTTAATGTACTTTTTGAGATTTAAGCTTTACGTTTTTGAACTGTGCCACGACAAAGTTGACAATATGAGCATTTTCTGCATTTTTTGCACATTTTGATTAATTTATAACTTCTCGGGGAAGCATTTTTCACGATAAACACAAAATCTTTTTTTTTGTAAAACTTTTTCAGTTTTTCAATAAAAATATTTTCAAAGCGGTATGTGCACACTGTCACTTATATACCTCCAAATGAAATATTAAAATTCAAATTTTTTAACCTAAAAGAATTCATTTAGTTTTTGATTTTTCAAAAAATATTTTATACAGGTCTGAAAAATATATAATTAAATTCTAGGAAAATTAAGAGAAAAAAGTCTATATGTCGAAATTTTGCTTCCTTTTTGAGTTAAAAATTAATGAAAATGCAAAAAAAATATTGAACTAAAATGTTGCCTTAAAGTGGTGACAATATTATTTGGAAATCTATTGAGCACGATTATCACAGTAATATATTACTCCAATATTATGTCTATAACTTTTCCAAAATCAAGATGGACAATGTTAGTATATTTCTACAAGATTGTTTGAAAATCTATTGAGCAAGATTATTGCAGTAATATTACTACAATATTTATTTCTATTACTTTTCCAAAGTCAAGATATACAATCCCAGGTAGCACTCTCTGACGCACGCGCGAGTGCGTAGAACATATTTGGACTAAACGCAAACAACTAAATTTAAAATTTAGGAAAATGTATTAGCTTTTAGGAGGAAAGTCACAATTGAGTTTAGAAAATAAAATCACAATTTACAAATCAATTCTCAAACCAGTTTGGACCTACGGTATCCAACTTTGGGGTACTGCTTCAAAGTCTAATATAGACATAATAGAGAAATTTCAGGCAAAAACATTAAGAAACATAGTAAATTTTCCGTGGTTTGTACCTAATGAAATTATTAGGAAAGATCTTCAAATTCCAGCTGTCAAGGAAGAAATCGAAAATCTGT
>JAWWEQ010051063.1:0-10633 GCA_035583055.1 Torymus tubicola | reverse complement strand
ATAATGTACTACTTCGATTTAATGCAGCCTCCACTGCAACAATATCATTAATTATAATTGACTGTTGTTGAGGCAAATGAACTGCTAAGCGTATGATACTGTGACTTTTACACTGTAATGGTTTACTTAAAATACGATAACATGCTTCAACTGGGCTAACTTATCGCGTTTGGCGCACTCTACGAACTGTGGGTCGCGGCTTCAAACTTTAAACGCGATTTTCTCAAAACCACTTTTTTCCGGTTGGCGTGTACGATTTCTCAAAAAGTATTCAAGCGATCATTACTAAATTTTGACCACGTCTTCGTCACATGTATGGCTATCGCCGGAACTAGGATTACGTTAAAATTTTAATTTTAACTATATTCATCAACCTAAAAAAAAAGCAAAAAAACACGGTTTTTCGAAACGATTTTTTTGAACAGCCGGCATTTTGTGATTTTCCGTGAAACTTAATTATCCTAGTTTGGCGATAGCCACAGTCCTACTGAATCTAAATTTTTTGAATTTTGTATTTCCGATGACTTCTCGCTTCAAAATCAGGCACGCCATCAACACCTATTTTTTAGAGACGCTCAACGGTTGTTACAGTTGTACATAAATAATCTATGTAAAATTAAAAAAAAAATTGTTTCCTGTACCTTAAGGATGCCTTTACCAAACTCAAAAAGATTCATATCGACATCTATTATAGAAACTTTAAAAAAAAATTCCAACAGTCATTAAATGAATTACCCCATCGTCGATATAGAAATTCGATTTCCTCATCATCATTCTCTCTATTACGACATCTTCTTGTATATTGTATACTTGTTTCATTTGAATTTACCTGATTAGAATGAGATTCTGATGTATTTGAATTATCACAACATTCCTTGTATCCACTTTTCCTTTCCTCTGCTAGAATCCGTTGCCTTACTTGATATTCCCTCTCCTCTACAGAAGTACGTCTAATTCTAGGTCTACCTCGACGCCCATTTTCATTAATGACCTGATTAGTATGATGTATCGATCTATTTGAGTTATCACTGATATTATTACCGCAACGTTCCCTGTATCGTCTTTTTCTTTTATTTGTTAAAATCCGTTGCCTTTCTCGAAATTCCCTTTCCTCTTGAGAAGTACGTCTAATTCTAGGTCTACCGCGACGACGATTTTCATTAATAACCTGATCTAAATTTTCAACTTTCATTTTCTACTATTTTTCAAATCACTGCAGTGACTTTTCAAATGAAATAATAATAAATAATAAACCACATTAAATATGAAGAATGAATCAAAAATGTAATTACAATTTTATAAATATTTAGCAATCAAAATAAATGGTCAATATCGATAATTAAATGTTTTATGTTCAACAATAACAGCCAAAGGTAAAAAGTAATAATCAATTTTTATATATTCAATGGTATATATTCAATGTTAAACATTCAATGATAGACATTCAATGGCAAATGTTCAATAGTAACGATTCAATACTAAATTGTCGATGGTAAATATTCAATAAATAATGGTCAATATTCAATAATTAAAAGTCAATCTTCTATAACTCGACGTTCTAAACGTTTGAACAAATTAAGTATACACCTATTACGTGTATACATGCTTACATCTGAAAAACATAATTCGTATTGTAAGTAACATTATAATTGTAAATATTAATCGATATTAAATTAAATTATTTCATATTATATATTATAGCATGGAAAATCGATTTTTAAAAACCCAATAACCCGCCCACCAAACCCAATGATCCACCCAATAAACCGACCCCCCACCAAACCCACGAACCCCCCCCCCCCCCCACCAAACCACCCACTAAGACCCCAAGGGGTCTTACCTCCTGGAGTGTCGTGTCCCGACTGAACCTAGTACCGCTTCTGCCGGCCTTCTACAGCCCCCGAGGCTAGGCGACCCTGCGTCCGCGAACCCCACTCTCTCTCTCTCTCTCTCTTAAATGTTCATAGAATATCACAAAAAAGAATTTAAACGTAGTAGTTACATATACGGAGCGCATGACAGAATTATTTTTCGAAATAAACATTCGATTGTTAATTCATTAAATGATGAAATTGGGTTGATTTTTGGTATCACATGGCCTTAAAAATAGCAACATTGTAAGAGTATTTTAACAATATTTTTCAACAATATTTTTCAAAAAACGAAGATCGAATTTTTATAACGCAATAATGGAGCAACATTCCTGCAATAATATAATATTTTATAATAACTAGAAATATTTTGAAATGGATTTCAGGAATGTAATTAAATAATATATTAGTCACTAATTTTGACCCAATGTTGTAGAAATACCTTGAAAAATTCTTAAAACTGCTATATTGCATGGGTATTGCTGAAATATTTCTCGAAGGAAGAAAATCCAGTTTTTATAACGCAATCATCTAGCAACATACATGCAATAGTATAACATAATATAATTATTTGAAATACTGGGACAACATTGCAGCAGTATACTCAAATAATATATCAGTTCCTAATGCTGCCCCAATGTTGTAGAAATATCTGGATAAATTGTTAAAAAATATAATATTACAAGGATATTGTCGCAATATTTCTCGAAAGGAGAAAATCAAGTTTTTATAACGTAATCGTGTAGCAATATATCTGCAATAATATGATATAGTATATTAATTTGAAATATTGTGACAACATTGTAGCAGTTTACTTAAGTAACATATATGTCTTTAATGTTTTCCCAATATTGCAGAAAAATTATGCATTACTATTCAGGCGATGTAATGCTAAAAAATAACCTAATTTTATTATTTAATTTAATTATATAATTCGAACATTTATTTGGAAAATAAAATAGATGAAAATTCTAGGAATACAGATTCCTACGTACCGACATCGCGTGTTTTATTGTATTTAACTAAATAATTTTTAAAAAAAAAGACTGCCAGGAGATCCGTATATATAAATACTATACTGAAAAAATTTGGAGTAAATTCATTAGTATTTACAAAAGATATTCACATTCTAAAATTATGTCAATATGTTACATCACCTTAACAATAGCAATATGGCAGGAGTATTTCAGCAACATTTTTCAAAAAATGTAGATCGACTTTCCTTAATGCAATACTCCAACAACATACCTGCAATAATATAATGTGCTATAATAATTTGAGATTTTGTGAAAAGATTCCAGTAATGTAATTAAATAATATATTAGTCACTAATTTTGACCCAATGTTGAACATTACCCACCCAGTATGAAATAATTATAAAGTAATTTCCTGGAATATTTCATGAAATCATCCACTAATATAATTTGTCCGAATTAAAAAAGCATTCATGATTTCTTTCTGAAACGACTGAAAGAATTTTATGAAAAATAACCAAGAATATTATTAAAATTTCTATAGTATGTTATTATACGACCTATTAAAATATTTTCAAGCGTATCCACAAACATAATTTCCAGAAGCATTTTCAAATGACTTCGGAACCTTTTAGAAATATTTTTCATATTAACATTCTAAAAACGAAACTATGTAAAAACTTCGTTTTTACATTAAAGGCACGACCGCATTACTAAGGAGATACTTATATTTTATCGGATAAATGTATTGGACGTGTGCTCAAAATTTATTTTTTATAGGTCATGTTTAAAAATCGATTTTTTTCGACTTTTCACAATTTTTATTTTTACTGGAATTTTTATGTTTTTTTATGGATATCTCTGGAATTGAAATTGGACCCTCTTTACAATTAGGCAAATGTTTGGGCAAAATTTCATTAAGATTCATTTAAAATTCATCGAAATAATCCATAAACATCATTTTTGCTCTGGTGAATATATAAGGCCCTCCCGGGGCGGTCGTGCCTAAAAAGCATAAAAGAAATCATCATTGATTCCTTTTTGAAAGGACTTTGGAAGCACTTTCTGAAAGATAACAAGGAAAATTATTAAAATCTTCTATATATGTTGTTGCAGTACGATTCCAAAATGTTACGAAGAGTATCCAAAACCATAATTTACAGAAATATTTTACAATTCATTCGAAAATTTTTATGAAATAATCCATTAAATCTGTTAGTCTTCTATCACAAAATATTATCGGTAATGACTTAGGAATATTTTAGAAATATTTTTCTCTGCTGAAAATTGACAATTAAAATCTATTACAATTTATTGAAATTTATTGAAATTACATTAAAAATAATTAAAAGTTATCAAATTTCAATAAATTTTAATAGATTTTAATTGTCAATTTTCAGCAGGGTTCGCATTTACTTTCTCAAAATGGAAAAAAACATAAAAAAATTGTTCTTAATTCCTTTTTGAAAGGATTTTGGAAGGAACTCCTGAAAGAGTACAAAATATTATATTACGCAACCAGTGCGCAAAGCAGGTGATTCCCGCACGAGTCGGGTTTGTCAATTAAGACGAGTACGTGGATCACCTTGCGCACGTGTTGCGTATTCTATTTTTTGACAGAAGTGCGCAAAATACTGCAAATTTATTAAAATAATATAAACTAACGTAAAAAGGTATATGTAATAAGAGATGCGAGTCGATTTTCTCGCCCGAGCGTAGCGAGGATGAGAAAAATGACGAGTAAATGCCCATAAATGAGGTAAAAAAGAAACATAATAATATAAATAAACTTTTATTTTCTATTTAATTATATCCCAACATAAGTAAAGTTTATTAACAAAACTATTTCAATAAAAATACGAAAACTTAATTATTTATTAAAAAATAAACTATTACAATATATTAGTTGTATTGAAGCGAATGGTACAAAGTAGTTCATGGTTTTGAAGAAACTAATGTCCGTACTACCAATATGGGAGGTTAAAGAAAAACACAAGGTTTTTAATTTCCGACAACGTTTCGAGAGCTTATTTTATTCTCTCCTCTTCAGGGCTATAATATATACAAAAACACAAACAATTTTAACAAAAAAACTCACTGATATTCGTTGAAGTTACAATATTTTCTAAGCGATACTTACAAAAAGTAAAAGTAAAAAAAAAACGTGTTTTTACAGAACGGTATTCTGCGTGTCAATGGTTAAACGATTAATTTACGAGTCTTTTTATGTTACATGGTTGACTATGTATGTGTAAACTATAGTGTATGTGTCGCATACGGGGGAAGTGGGAGAACACTGAGAGGCGTACCATGATACGAAGGCCGACAGGGAGAGGTAACAAGGTAACAGGCATTGGTTGGAAGTCACGCCAATGGGAGTAGCTATTGTGCTACACAGTAATGTCTGACTAAGATGGGCGTGGTAACTCTTAATGTGCATGTACTCCTGATACCTCTCGCTTATTACAACTAAACGGGTAGACTATTGAAAAGGTTGGATATTATTGAAATGTGTACAAATTCATTATTTCAAAATCAGGCGTGATTTGGAGACTATCGATTTTTTCTTTGAGTTTTACACTATTACCTATAGTGAATTAGGCACTTTCAAATTTTTTGTTATGTATTGTGTGACGAATGTCGAAATGTTATACACTGGAGAATTTGTAGCGGAAATTGTAGGTCTAATGTCGAAGCCATTTTTATGGATTTTTATTAGTCCGTATGCTTTGGAGATATTATTTTTTTGTAATATTGCTTCGAATTTCTTTCCATAACCCGAAAAATCAATTTTGTTTAATAATTTAACTAGTTCATTAGTTCTTTTTTCTAGACTTGGAAGAGGATTTTTTGTGATTTCTTTGTAATATTTTTTATCTTGAAATAAGGTTTCTGTTTTGGAAATATAATCTATTTTCTTGATAATAACTGTAGTGTTACCTTTATCAGCTCGAGTTACTCAAAAGTTGAGGATTGCGTTTTATGAATTCTTTGGTTTTTCTTAGATCTATTTTAAACTTTTTATCAAAATTATCAACTTTTTATCAAACGTTTTTTTTTTTACTTTTACTTTTTGTAAGTATTGCTTAGATAATATTGTAACTTCTACGAATATCAGTGAGTTTTTTTGTTAAAATTGTTCTGTTTTTGTATATGTTATAGCCCTGAAGAGGAGAGAATTAAATAAGCTCTCGAAACGTTGGCGGAAATTAAAAACCTTGTGTTTTTCTTTTACCTCCCACATTGGTAGTACGACCATTAGTTTCTTCAAAACCATATTACAATATATATAAAAAAAATAAATCATACAGAATTTGTAATGGTTGTTTCCATATCATTCTTTATGACAAATTTAACTGAACAATTATTCAGATTGAAAAAAAAAATTCTTATTTAGCAATAGAGAATTGAGATGATTAGCATAGATTTATTTATACTCGTAGCATTGTTTGTTTTGATTAGACTTAGTCCGAGCGCCCACAATTCCATGAAATACATATCGTTTGTTTGCATATTTTGAGAAATTTTTAAGCAAAGGGTTCAAAGCGTGCTCAAAGCATGTGTTTTGTATAGTCTGTTATGCTTGTTTATCGTGTGCAAAGCAATATGTTTAAGTAGTTATAGGGTCACTATGGAGCGTCAAAACATGACCTCCGTTGACCCCGGAGTCATGCCTGGCGTCACATAGTGACCCTGACAACTGCTGACACTGCATCTGTGTCTCTCTCTCTCTCCCTCTCTTTCTCTCCCTCCTCCTCTCTCTCCCACCACAAACTTTTTCAAAGTGCTGACAAAGCCTGTGTTTTTCTTTTTTTTTCACATATTTAATTAAAATCTTAATTAAAAAATTATTTTAAATATGGAAATTTAACTTAAAAATAGAAGTTATTTAAAATGTGAAAATTAATGGACTAGGTAATATGAAAAGGAAAATAATTTAGAAAAAAAGTAGGTAAGTTACAATATTATTTTTATTGAATAATTAAGATTACAATAATATTTCCTTATATATTTTATCGATTACAATAATTTTTTCTTTTCATTTTTACAGATTTTCCTTACACTTTTAAATAATCAAGCTACATCAATTCAGAATTTAAGTTTTCTATTATTTCTTTCATATATCCTTTTATCTCGAGCAATACAATTTCAACATCGATGGCGGTAAAAGGTATATTTGTCTCAACTCCTTCGATACCTATTTTTTTACAATATCGCGTATAATGGTGTTTTTCATTTTTTTATTCACTTTATTTATTAAAGATCTTTCATACCGTATTATCTGAGTATCGTGATACAACTGACACTCATTCAACAGTATCTCATAGTACCCTAAAACGGTGTTACCTACAAATTTTTTAATCGTTTTTAAATGTCTTAACCTATCATCAATACGATTCAAAGTATTAACTAAACACTCAAAATCAGATTTTGTTAACGTAAAGACGGAATATGTCTTATTATTATTAAATTTAGTTACGTTAATCTCCTTCCATCTTCTCCTGAGTACAGCAGTCCATCTAGTACCTTCAACTCTTTCAATAGTCGAAGCAATATTTTCTGCATGCTTCTTTAAACTCCTGTCAGGGATGAGAATGAAAATCCACACCTCGAAAATCCGTTGATGATGATAAACGTATCACTGGTTTGTGAGATGAAAGATCAATAATATTATTATACTCCAAACCGACGAAAATTTGCTTGTTATACGTCTTGTCTAAAGCGAATACTGCAGAGAGTAGCTGGTGAGGACGAGTCGAGGTATTCATCGTTGAACGGCTTTTTAAAGACAGACTGATTTCGTCAAGTTAAAAGAAACTGTATTTATAAATAGTAACCAGTGGTAGGGAGAGATCTCCCCACTGCTACAGCGACATTCATGTTCCTTGTTATCATACGAGTGACATTTTAGCACTGCATTTTTGCAAACATCTAACTGTGTAACCTACACCACCGCTTCCTCGAAACTTGCGCTCGTCAGCATCAGCAAGTTTACGATGTACAAATTTTCTGATGATGTTATCGTTTTTCTTTCAAGTCATCAGAAAAGTTTTCGAGGAATCGCGCGAAGCCCAATCTGGAGCTCATGTAATATAAGAACATTATACAGTATTGTCCACAAACGTCAGACATAGCACTTTGTAGCAGAGTCGTATTCCAACGAAACGTTTTACAATTTTTACAGAGTCGATGAATATGATCGGGTATATACGGCGGTAACCCATAACTATCGAAATACAATGCATTGCCTTCGGCATCTGCGTAAATCGCGACCCAGTGCATTCCTCGTTTAGTATGATCGTCAGTATTCACAACGATTGCTATCGGTTTCGTCCACCCCCCGTGGAATCTGATCTGCTGGGTACACTCCCAAAGTATGAGATGGTATGTGGGATAAAATTTTCAAAATTTCCAGACTGTTCATCGCAAAGCTGTAGTGGCGGTTGAAAAACGAAGTCAGAATCCTTTATACGGTTATGCATTACACGCTCAGTTGTTAACCAAATTTTCAAACGAAAAGCATTGTTCAATGCACAACTGTACTTCACGTGTGAAAGTTTAAGCGCGTGATGGAGACAAAAGTTGTCACACCACGGTAATTTAGCGAATGACGGACATTCTCCATCGTACTCTAAATTTATAATATCACGAGCTGTGGTTTTTTGTAAAAACAACCACTTTTCTTTACCTCGAACGTAGATTTTTCTAACTCTTTTTGTAAGATCTCGAAGTATTTTTATCAGTTTGCTCTCTGTTACGTCACCGTCAAAATAATCTACACGATGGTGATGCTTCGTTAGCAAATTATTTTCTTTTCTTACCGATTTACTTAAAGTGTGAATAGGGTGCTTTGGCGATATGATCCAATAAGCGATAAAGTTTTTTTCTAAAGCGACAATGGCAACTTCTTTCGGTACAGCAACATTATTGATATCTTTGAAAAACTGAATGTCTACTACTATGTCCATTTATACACCAATACGGATAACTGTCAAAAGTCGACTGACGCATGAAAGTAAAAAACCAGCCTTTAACGAAAAGACGCTATCTAGCTACCGTAATCGACAATCACTTGATGTGATGCGTCAATCTCTAGAATATTATCGTATTCGGTGTATATAATACAGTTGACAGTTTTCGTTAAAGCCTCCTTAAATCTTACATCTAATCTAACGCTACCATGTTTGATCAAATTCCAATGACTACACTCGTTTGCGGATAAATCAGGCGTTAGATCGAACGCAAAGAGACAGTAACCATACGGAAAACTCTCACGTGCAATTTGATTACCTTCGTTAAGAAAATGAATACCTGTCCCTGAAAATAAGGTATGGTAGGCATCGACGTACAAATTTTTGCCCGTAAAATCTGGTTGTAGTGTTTTAGAAGGCACTTGAACGCCATCGACAAATAAACTCAAAGAACTGATGTTAAAGTGTTCGAAATTGAAAGGATTTAGATTCTGGTTACCGTTATAAGCTTGATTTTGAACAAATCCAATGATGATTCTTTTGGGTAGCTGACCTAATATTATATTATCTAATGTTTCACTAAAGACACGGTTATGAAGTGTCACCGGCTTAACCTCAACTCTTGTAAGAGGATATTTAGCGGTGGTTTTAGATAACATTTTCGCATGAGCCAGTAATACGCCTGGACTTATTTTAACACGTCTAACGAGAAGATTAGCTTCATCTATGTGAACACTGAAATATCCAGAAGGATCCATGAGACAAAAGGAGTCACGTGATCTTAACAAACGTACTCTAACCTCAACACCGTTCAACAAAAGTTTCTCTTGATTGAAAACGTCGGAATGAAGATGCCCGATCATATCAACGGTTTTATCGGCCCCCAGGTACTGACGACGTTTCACAAGACCTTCGATTGCATTATCCACATCATCCATTTTACCTGCCGTATCGTCGACCCATAATACACTGGTCAGATGTGATTTTTTAGCCGCAGGTCCGTAATTAAGTAATGTCTCGATATAAGCTCTCTACGCGTAAGCATTGTTCGGTGGTGATACAGGTTCCTGATTGAAAAAGACGTCCACTTGACTGAATATAGTGTGCAAAAAATTGTTTACAGCACTCGCAAGACTGTGTGTGTAAAAACGCCATTTTCATCTATCCAAAAATGTCTCTAGTACTACGATTAGTTTTCTTCTTTTTTCTATTATTCAGCGATCCTTTCTTCTTCTTCTTCTTTCTATTACCACCACCACTTTTGATACACTTTTTCTTTTAGCAGTAGTCTTGCATCTCCTCTGCTTTCTCGCCTTCTTCTTCCTCGCTGTATTACGCTACCCAAAGAATGAGTCAATGCAAGATATTGTTTTCTCTTATATCCTCACCCATCCATTAGTTTGTCCAATTTTTCCTCAGCTGTCCTCTTAAGATTTTGACCTGACTCTTTCAGACGATTTCTGAAGGACTCTTTGATTGGTGTATTTTTAGTTGTGATGTCAGAAATGATATTCATACCAGTACGCTAAGCCTCCTTTCCTTCAGCCTTAAGGTAGAGCCTTACAAAATAATCTAGCGAGAAAGCTACCGAAGTAGTAAGAAGACCCATATGGAGCGACAGCTGTATCGACTTTTCCCCCCTCCCCTCTACTACCGGCGCCTTACCCCATACGAAGATAGCGTCAGTCGGGGCCGGCGGTAGAGGGGGTAGGGAAAAAATCGATAACGCTCTCTCTCCGTATGGGTCTTCGATTGCATTTATTAAGAAGTTAATGTTTATTTAAATAACAATATCAATGACTATATTTTTATTGAT
>JAWWEQ010051062.1:0-10635 GCA_035583055.1 Torymus tubicola | reverse complement strand
AATGAAAGTCTAAAAGCTAATTATATCAACTTCAATAGATTATTGGACAAAACAATTAGAGAAGCTAAAAAGAATTTGGAAGAACTAGATTCTTCCAAAGTAGTTCAAATCCTAGACAACTATGGCAATTAATTAATACCAAGATAGGAAAAAAGTGAATAAAACAATTGAAATTGAATACATTATTGATGAAACCAATAATAACAAAATCACCAGTGCTACCGATATCGCCGATAATTTTAATGATTTCTTTAGTACAATTGACCCCAAATTAAGTAGTAATATATTGAGGCCGAATAATATAAAACAATCGAATACTTACTCAAACAGAAGCTCTATATTCATTAGTTCAACGAACACCATAGAAATAAAAAAAATTGTAAACAATCTGAAGAACAAATCTGGAGGAGTAGATGGAATTAGCACAAAGGTAATAAAAACTATATTCGACTATATCCTGCAGTCATAAGACTACATTTTCAATCTCTGTATTGAAAAGTCCACGTGGCCGGACTCATTGAAGAGAGCAGAGGACTACCTTCAGGTACTAACCCGTCTTCAGAGCAGGCAATAAACGATCTCCCAACAATTAAAAACCCATTTCATTAATACACTGTTAGAAAACTTCCATCTATATAGATATACATTGTGTTTATTTTGAAACGCAAAATGTAAATATAGTATATCTATATATACGGATGTATTCTGACAGTGTATCCTATATAGCTAAAATATTTGAAAAAAATCAGTCACAGCAGATTATATAATTTTATAACGAAACATAAGATATTATCTAAAAATCAATTTGGCTTCATAAAAAACAAAGATACTAAGGACGCATAAGTATATATAACTGACATCATCTATAATAACCTCAACAAAAGTAAGTCTACAGTAGCTATTTTCCTTGGCCTTGCCAAGGAATGTAGACCATTCTATTCTACTATTAAAGATACAAGATTATGGGATAAGAGATAGTGCATTTGACCTAATCAAAAGTTATTTATCTAACGGCAAACAAAAAGTTAGAAAAAATAAAACACTAAACAAAAACTGTAACATGACCACAGGAGTTTCTCAAAGAACGATATTAGGACCTTTATTATTTCTACTGTACATCAATGACCTACTTGATTCCATACCTACAGGATCTCATATGCTGATAATACGGTCGTTTTGTCTACAGAAAATTCGTGGATGCTAGCTGAAGAAACCATGAACAATTATCTAAAGAGTGTAACCAACTGGTTAGCTTGCAACAAGTTCTCCCTTAATATTGATAAAACAGTATACATCAATTTTGTGCAACTATCGTGACAGTGTCTCCGATAACATTCATATCAGAATAGATAATAAAATAGTAGAAAGGGTTGAGTATTGCAAATACCTTGGGGTAAATATTGACTTTAGTATGAAATAGATCTTTCACATTGATTATATTATAAACAAAACTAAATACCTATTATTTGTCTTTTCCAAGTTTGCACCTTTCCTAGAAATAGATACATTCCACAGCATAGCAACGTATGGAATTCTAGCTTGGGGAGGAGCATATAATAATAACATTAGTCGTCTTCAATGACTACAAAATAGATTACTTAGAATTCTCAGCAAAAATACTTTTCAACTTCATAATTACCCGCTTAATCTGAAACAAACTTTTACCCATAAGGCAATTGCTTATCATTACGCCAATTTAAAATGTATTCGGTAAAATAGAAATACGAACACCAGAAAGAAGGTCATTCCTATTCCAGAAATAAATAATAGTGTCGTTAACAAAAACAGTTTTTTAGTATCATTAAGAATTTTTAATGAATTACCTAACAACCTCAAAGAGTTATCAGTTAGTAAGAAGATTATCAAAATAAGGCTAAGAAATTGAATTAAGTCAAATTATGGATCCTTTTAAAAAATTTATGTCTTGTTAAACTTTACTATATAGTTTATATTAAGTTTATATCTTATTTTTTTTATTTTCTTTTTAACCTGTATACTGCAGATTATAAATACTGTTATTCACTATAATAGATGTAAAGACATGTATTAGTTTTAATTTTAGTTTTTTATATTAGTTTTAAGTTACACCAGACCTACGCCAGGGTAACACTTAGGTGTCCCTCTGTAGAAGTTACTCTGTATCCCACTTAATGGAGGACTTAAGATGTAATCTTTATTCTGGTTAAATAAATAAAATTCTCATACACTCTCGACACTCACGCTAATAGACGCATTGGCGTCTACCCGTTATATAGGAATTGATCCACGAAAGAGCGATTCTAGAAAAACCCGTTAATCTTAGACGTTCGGGAAGTCGAGCGGGAAAGATTGTGTCAAATGCCTTACTGAAGTCAAATAGTAAAAGTATCGTGACGTATTTCTTGTCGATGTCGACTCTTATGTCCTATGTCAGTTTTAGGAGCGCCGTCTGGGTGGAATGATGTTTCTTAAATACAGTCTGTAAGGGATCCATGATCTTCTTGGTCACTATAAACTCTTGTAGTTGGTTCCAGGCAATCTTCTCAAGAACCTTTAAAAGGAAGTACAAGATGGAGATTGGCCTAAAATCCGTTGGACTTTTAGGCGAAGAACACTTTTTTAAACACTAATTTCTCAGCATTTTTCTGATTTCCAAAAAAAGTTGAGCCAATCTGATGACTCCGACGCGAGATACAGATTCGACGGGCCCAAAACCATGTAAATATGCTGGTTTACTTTATTTGCAATGGATTTTCTCGATTAGACCTTGGTCTGACCTTGAATATGACCTTGTCGGGTCAAACGAAGCTCAGATTCGGATTCAGAGGGCCAAAATACATATAGTAAAGGTGGTCTGGTCTCCGGCGCACCATACTTTTCTTGTGGGCCTGTGTTATCAATGCTATTAATATCTCATTTCAAAAATTTTTGTTCGCACTTTTATATTGCATACGTTACAGCTAATCATAGATACTATAGAAAATAATAGATTTAGTTTTCGTGCTAATCTGCCAGCATAGTAAATAAGTCAAAACATTGTGTTAGTTAATTTTCGTTACTAAATAAACCTATCAATCAAAATTGAGGTAAGGAAATAATACACAAACCATAGATAAGGGACTATCGTAATATAGTTTGTGTTTCAAAAATCATTATTTTTGAAAATACTCCATTAGTTTGCGTAATTTAAGCCGTAAAAGAATATATGTTGTACACAACGTATGTCATGTAGAGAAAAATAGGTATCATCTTAAGAGATTATCGTATATTATTGGTGAGAATACGTATTCCGTGCATGAAAAAAGATAAAACCTTTGGATTATTCTAAATTCAGAATAAGATTAATCAATAGATAACGTTCAATATAAGGCTCTATTCTAACACAGGGCAACAGTTATTCAACCATATCTCAAAATGTTGATCAATCAAAAAAAAATAGATTTTCTGAAATATCTTAAAATATTCGATTTTAAGAAATCCCTACGTCAATTTCCGTGCTTACATAATTGAGCCCTCAGTTTTTAAGAAGCATTATGAAGGTAGTTGTATGTATGTTATACATACATATACTTATGTTACAATGTACATTAAGTGCACTCGTGAGCAAAAATGTGCGCCTATCGACAATTATTAAACACATGAGATTTTTCTTGCACCAATGACAATTCCAGCTAAGCGAATGGTCATATAATGACAAGCTATTCTCCTCGAGATATTACAGAGGTCAATTATTTGGGATTCTGAATGCGAATACGAGTGCGTTCACTGCTGAAATTCGACTATTGGTAAATACCCTTCAAGTCGGTAACGTGCGTAGGTGTATATTCCTCACGTGGTTGTTAACAGCATATCAACGAGCACTACTGTTAGCAGGATTATATACAAACGTAAGAGATGAATTAACTATGCACTAAAAAATCTTTCAAATTCTCAATGGTGATTGCTGACGTTCAATCTGATCCAGAATATATTGTCAAAGCATTCTGCAACGATGATAACTGTTGAATTAATGAATCAAATAATATCGGTTCACAACTTCTAGTCGAACTAAGTTATACGCGCTGCCGTAGCATTAAGACGCATGCAACCGGCGTGTGAAAGGTCCAGCTGACGAAAGTGAAAAACATTCACGACCATCATGGAGTGCACAATTAATGTAGCTATCGTTGTTATTGTAGATTGAGGAGGGAGAGAGATATGCCCTCACTCTCTTCTCAGCATATCTACGATAATAGCATTCGTACGTACAATACCGATATCTTGATATATTTGGAAAAATGATCCTGCGCATAAGGCAATTTTTTCCATATGATACGACGTGTGACGTTCAGTTAGATATGGTATTATCGACACACACGCGGCGTGTGCGCCAAAATAGGTTACTTTATCAATCTTGGATCGCGCCAACGAAATCATTTGGAGTATTCGATTGTCGCAGTAACTGCCTCTGCAGCATTACAAATATTATTGCACTCGCATGAGATGCGTCTGTTGTGAAAAAAATGCAACCGAACTATAAAAGTCGGGTGCTATAAACGGCATAGCTGAGTTGTGGAAAAATGAAAATATGTGGATTTTTATTCACTTAAATAGAGTTAGAAATTTTTGTAGTAAAACGTGTATCTAGCACGAGAATGTTATAGTCGTAACTATTAAAATCTCATACTTACAC
Source organism: Torymus tubicola (assembly GCA_035583055.1). Lineage (NCBI taxonomy): Eukaryota > Metazoa > Arthropoda > Insecta > Hymenoptera > Torymidae > Torymus > Torymus tubicola. Next base: position 5,984 of record JAWWEQ010051062.1, on the reverse strand, counting down.
TATATTTAATCAGGAGTTATAATCAATATTATCATAGTCATTATAGTGTCTATAAATTTACCACAAGCTACGTCACAGTATAAGTTGAAAAAAACATATAGCTTGTGTAAAATTTATAATAAATATTTAGATTATGATAGCATTTTTAATTCCGATCTCTAACTTATTCGCAGCCTTGATAAACCATTGTAATTACTACAAATGTCGAGCTGGTTAGTCCTGAGTGATAATTTTGTATAAAAGAATTGTATCTTATAAAAGTATTATCTTGTTTATCAAGTTGCACAAAATTAAAGACTAGATTCAATTTCGAATAATTCAGTTGTATAGAATGTAACTAAAAACATAATCATAATTGCGGACAGGATAAGGCCTGATCGTCGAATTTCTGTTCGCATAGTGATTACGCAAAACTGAAACGTTTCTAAAAGTAGCATAGAAAAAACTATGATGCTCAAACAGCGTAAACTTGTATGTTAAATTTTAGTAAAAAAGTCAATAACTTACATAAAGTTTACATCAATAAAAATTTGTTTTAAAGAAAAAGTAACAACTCCGCATGGTGACAGGATAGAACATGAGCAGTCGAATTTCTTTTAATTTATAGTTGTGCCATTTATAATAAATATTATTAAATGATATGTAAGCCCACCTAAAATCCAATATTTATGGACATCTGATAGTTTAGTGTCTGATGAATTCATTTTAATTTATAAAAAAATAATAAATATTATATGGATTCATAAATAGCAATATTTCATACTCATAACTACATGAATATTGAACAGGATAGTGCCTGAATGATTACATTTTTATTGCTATTTAACTCAAATAACATATCAATATTATAATGTTCCATAAATAATAGTGACATAGCGATAACTATGATCAGTGTGCAACGAAGCACTACTGCCTCGTTGCTAAATAGTCTCATACGTTCGGCTTAGGTTAGTATTTTATTTGCGCGCGAGCGCACTCAGAGCGCCAGGCTAGGTTAGTCGCGCGGTCATGTTAGGTTAGTAATTTACTTACGCGCGGGCGCTCACGCTACCGCGTGAGAATCTGCCTTAAGGCCGCTAGCGCGCAGGCGCTCATAGCGCTCATAGCGCTCGACGTTCACGCCCCCTCAGAATTAGAGGCAGACCTGTTCCAACTGTTCTCCGTTCCCGGTCCAATTCCTACGCTAACACTGGCACCGTGAACACACGGGTTCGTGAAGGCAATTTCATCGAATAAATCCTAAGACTTACACCCAACCCAGAGTATAAATTCCGGCGACGTTATACTGTCTACTCGTGACCGCCATAAAACATATAACCGACCTAGACTGACCGACTGCTCTAGTTAGACGAGCTATTGTCTCTACCGTCGTACACATGCGGCGATAAAGACAAAGTGAGTCCTGAAGCATAAACTCCTGGTGCGACGTGTACACACGCGTACCTGGAAGTTTGCGATAAAGGGCGCGACGGACAAATAAGGTAAACCTGTTCACCGATCTCTGTCTTCGTGCACACACGAGATAGATATAGTGACACATAGCCTGACAGTGTGTCCTAGAGGGCGTGTGTGCACGCCTCTAGTAGATCTATTTAGACGTTCACCAAACTGAGGAACACCGGAACAGTTCTGGCTCTTTCCTCGTACACACACGGGGAAAGAAACCGAACTGACTCCCGGAGTACGTCAGACTCCTACGCAACGTGCACAGACGTGTCTAGGTGGTTGTATGACGATAAGCTGACTTAACGCTGGACTCGGCCTATCGCGAGAGGGCGCGCGCGCGCGTAGCGTACATATTTGCGAATAACTCCGTAGTAAGTCCGTTTTCTAAATTCATGTTACAGATGACTTAAAGGGCAGCGGCACCAATACCAGCGGCGGCCAGCAGTGCATTTGACACTTTTAATTTATTATTTTATATTGTTAATTTGTTAATAAATACTTTTGGTATTCTTTATTTTGATAAATTCGACAGTTGTTTCTAAATTATAATCCGAGTTAAGCCACCTAATCCTCCAAGTCCCCATCCAAGAATCGTGGTTACACTCGTGAGCACCCAGCGGAGCTGTCGTTACAAGTGAAAATGATAGCGCCTGAATGCTTATATGTTTATTATTATTATTATTTATTATAATTCATTGCCAGATAAAAATATATGTCATTACATCAAATATACAACAATATACAAGGTGTCCCATTTTAATCACCCACCCCCAAAAATTGGCAGAAGATGTACTCGGACAAAAATGACAAATACAAAAGTTCAACGTTATTTGAAGGTCAAAGTGGTTTTTTTAATGGAAACAGCTATTTTTGACCCCTGAAATGGAAAGAGCAGAAAATTTTACGTTCAGATATGTACTCTCACAAATTTTCTGCTTTGACCTTGAAATAACGTTGAAAATCGTGTTTAAGGTCAAAGTCGTTGGTACCATTAGGTGGTCCCCTTTGAACCCTAAAACTTTTGTATTTATCGTTTTTTTCTCCGAATATATCTTCTGCCAATTTCTGGGGGTGGACGATTACAATGAGACACCTTGTCTACAGACATCAGAAGTGATATAAAACGTCATTCAAGATGTCTCATTTTAATCGTTATTGTTATATTTATTTCCATTCGAATTATAGAACTTATAAGTATCATAAGTGTGTATAAATGTTAACATTTAAGTCATAGTAATAACTATGAGCATCGAACAGGATACCGCCTTGATGATTACATAATAATTTTTATTCAAATTAAATAACTTATAAGTATTATGAGTGTATACCAAAGGCAACATTTAAATCATAGTATCAATTATGAGTATGGAAGAGTATAGCGCCAGAAAGATAACATTTTAATGACTATTCAATTTTTATAATTTATAGATGTTATAAGTGTACATTAAAGAGAATATTTAAATCAAAGCGAAAACTATGAGCTTCGAGCAGGATTGCGCCTGAACGATAACAGCTTAATGTCTATCGAAATTATATAACTTATAAGTATTGTAAGTATATAAAAAGCAACATTTAAATCATAGTGGTAACTTGAACGTTAATCAGGTTAGCGTCTGAATGATTGTTGCAGATAACGGCAGTCCGCTTGGAGTTTCAGGCTCGCCGTCCGTGTTGTAGCGCAGTGAGAAACACGTAAGACATCTGATGACTGATAGCGCCGCGGCCGTGTGCGTCGAATCTGCCGAGGCAGGAGAGCGCGCACAACAACAATGGTCGCCAGCCATCCTTGAGCGAGGAAAACACATCGCTATAATACTCGCCGTGTGCATGAGTAGTCCCCTGCATGCTAGCCGATGCTCCTCTGTAGTATGTGAGTCCTCCATAGGAATACGTTAACCCAAGGTTCAGACATCATAACTAAGTTATGTATCTTTAACGGGATAAAGCACGAACAAGAATGATTCGCGTTTATCAGCCGCTGCTGCAGCTACTTAGTAATACTATGTGATCAGGGTAGAGCCTGAATAAGGTTAATTTTCTGGACACTAGGCGTAGCTACATAGTAATAGGTACTATGTATCTTGTTCAGATTAGAGTCTGAACAAGATGCCTTTGAAATTGTCCGGTTAGGTCGACAAATTTGTACGTGGCGTCTCGTTTGGGTTCCATCCCAGCTAATTCAGCATTTATCTACGGCGGCTGGCCCAGTTTAGGTGTAAATGTTATTTCTGGTGCAAGCTTTTCAATTGCCGCCGTAAGATTACTGCAGAAGCAGTTAAGAGCAGTTTCAGGGTCATAAGTGATGTTGGTACACGACGACCAGTCACAAGTCGACAATATCTGAACCATCTCTGCGGGAGACATCCCTTTGTAGTTTCGATAATTAGTTTGAGATATTTTAAATGAGACGGGCATGGAGTCAGAGTTCTTGCTCTTTAAAAAACAGAAAAGGCATTCAGGTATATCTGGCTTACCTCTCATACTGGTATTCGACGATTCTAAAATTTCGCAGGAGCAACTCCTCCTTGCAAGTTTCTGTCTTGTCTATAGACCTTAATGCCTTCAATCTTTATGACGTCGTCGGCAATAGACGACATCATAAAGATTGAAGTATGCGTCTAAAAATATTTTACTCCAAAATTTACTAAAGATTTTGATGTATATTACATGTTGTAATATCACAATTTTATTCATATGCTGTAAGTAATTAGAAGTATTTCAACATTCAATGAAGTTATACATACTTTCTTTGAGAGATTTTAAATGTGATAAAACATTATATTAGCTAAACATGATTCGATCAACAATTTTTTGAATTTATTGTGATTAGAACTGAAAGAGAATTTCTGCATTTTCAGAAAACATGTGCACTTAATTAATATGTCAATGAATATTTTTCTTTTACAAATTTAGTTCCGTCGGATCATATGAGAACCAACAACCAACGCTCATGGAGGGCGTAAGACGATAGTGTATGCACACGTTTTCTATATTCATGTCCGTTGTTCTATATATTCATGTTTTTTCTTCATCTCAGCTCCAATCGTCGAAAAAACTTCTCTTAAAAAACAAATTAAAGGTATTCACTTCTACTTTCACTATTTCACAAAAAAATTGCTGTTGAATGCCAACTGATCTAATAGCGCTAATAGCAAGTTATCGAAAAAGTGCAAAAACGTATAACTACAATTCTTTTACTTATTGCGCAATAAACACAATAAAAACGAAACCGAAAGCAAAAATCATACTTGATCATTAAAGTAGAAACAAAGACCTTCATTTTGGCTTTTGAAAGAGGTTCCTAGGTGCTATGGGACCGGAGTAACAGCGTTGTTACGTAAGACATGCAAAATCGCGTAAATGCTAAAAACTTAGGTTTTAAATATGTATGGCACAGGGAGGGTTTTCTTGTTAAGAAGTATGAGGGAGAGAGGGTACGCATTTTTACGAACACTACAGACTTAATCTATCCTCGCTATATGAATCGGTAGGTAAGCTAGACTGCACCGAAAAGAAAAACGAGCAGACTGAAATATTTAATAATTCAATCAGTACAAGTACAGTACGTTTTAAATCGACTCCTAAAGCGAAAACTGTTAAAATAATAAAGTCAAATAAAAATAATATTAAAGTGACATCAAAAATAAGACTTAGTACTAGTGTTCGTAAGACTAGCGTGAAAAGAAAAACGAAAAATACAAAATCGAAAAAAGTTCATAAAATAGGCTCAGAAGCAATAAATCAAAATTTACCCTCTCCAAATTGACTAAGCCAAGTTTCTACTGGTAACTGCAAGGGAAATCGGGGTGTATTGAGATCTTTTTTCTTTAATGCAACTTCCCTAAAGAAGCACATTGATCAAATGAGACAATTTCTACGTGATAATCCGTCTTACCACTTATTTGGTGTGGCCGAAACCTGGTTGAGTCCGTCTGTCTCGGTCGACATCATTAAGATTGAAGGCTTCAAGGTCTATAGACAAGACAGAAACTTGCGAGGGGGCGAAGTGGTTCCATATGTACGGAATTCGCTGGAATGCGAAATTTTAGAATCTTCAAATACTAATATGGGAGGTAAACCAGGTATACCTGAATATCTTTTCTGTTCTGTAAATAGCAACAACTCAGACCCAATGCTCGTTTCCGTCATTTATAGGCCGCCTGGTGTATCACTTATAAAGAACTCCAACTTACTCGATTAACTACGCCAATTTTGCCCTTGCTACAACAGAAAAATTATTATGGGAGATTTCAACGCTGACATTCTTAAAAATAGCAATGATGCTAAACTAGTTCGTAAACTAGCAGCGGAGCTCTCCCTACAGACGGCTCAACACGGTGCAACGTATCACACACACACCTCGCATACCTGGAAAGACCAAATTCTTGTCGATGAGAACGATACGATACTAGGAGCACACAACATGCCGGCGAACTTTCGCAGTCGACATAATATCATTGTTATCTGTCTTCAGTGGGGAATTAGTCAACCGTTTAAAATATCTGAAACAAAGTACCGTAATTACAAAGGGATTTCTT
>JAWWEQ010051061.1:0-10636 GCA_035583055.1 Torymus tubicola | reverse complement strand
GCGAGAAAACCATCAACTATTGGACCCTCTGGTAGACGTTTTTCATGACAACGATCAGCATGTTGAATTTCACAATTTATAACTTTTTCCATCCATTTTAACCATAATTATCGGGTGAAGAAATAACGAGGAGACAAATATTTTTTTTTTTATTTTATTTATTTATTTATTTTTTTTTTATCAAATGTGCCTTTATTCGACTTACATGTATGTTTTTTTTTACACTTATCTAATCATGCACACAGTGTTCACCAAACTCCAAGACCATCTCCGCTTAGTCGCTCGGAGAGGAATGCGCCTCGTGAGCCCGCCGCTTTCGTTTTTACATAATGAATTTATTTTGTTCGCCGCCTGGGGGCGCTCTTCGACTTCCTCTTATAATGGTTGCAAAAATCGTACACGTGCTCAGATTTAGATTTCCTTCATAATGTTTGTTTACGTATTCGCAAATTTTAACGTTCGAGTTCTTCCCCGAATTGACTTCTTCAAAACGGTTTTCCGTCGCGTCTCAAGCTTGCTTGTACAGACATGGTTTATTTAAAGCTAATTGCGATACGCGCTTCATATTCTGGCTTGGTTATGCATTTTGTATAGCCTAATGTCTCGTAAGTGGCCCTGTGCCTTCTATGACAATCCCCAAGATTCCCTTGTGGCTTCCTGGCGTCGGCCTAATTGTCAATGTATGCACATTGACTTTATATGAAAATAGATAATAAACCTTTTAACCGAGCACATGTAACATTTCCATCCAAGTAGATTATGCAAAATTCAAATTAAATTCTACGCCGCAAGACCACATTTACAATGTTCTCCAAACGCTTTCTCTCGCTCGCAACCGGCTAACATATATTCCCGAGTGCATGAAAAACGATCGGACAAAAACAAATTTGTATCATTATTTCACTAAATAAAATTAATCAGCATAATTTGTTGAAATTAAAAAGGAAACGTAGTGACTTTAAATAAAATGCATACTAATTGGTCCGACATATTTTAAATAACAAAAACTTTCTCAATATTAATTTGTAATCGTCGCGACATGTTTGAACAAATTTTAATAGATTTTTTCTTCTTTTTCAAATTATAATTCCAATATTAAACAAATTCCCTTTTTTATTAATCGTCTCGCGACATCCTCCCCCGTCTGAACGCAATTCAGACTTCACTTGGACTGTAGAGGAGTCCAAAGTAGTCTATTCCGCAGTGAGAGAAGGGCCTTTGCCTATATGCAATGCGTCCGCGACATAGATCAGCCATTGGTGGGCTAGCAGGTTTGCCTCGATGCAACCTGCAGATTATGCATCTGCTGGTGATAGAACGCAGTTTTATTCTTATGCCGACATGTGGTATTTCTGTTTAATTTCATTTGCTACTGTTTCGTGACTCGCGTGAAAATATTTTCGATGATAACTAGTTATAAGATGTTTGACCGCATAATGTTTTGCATCTAATATTATCGGTGTATTTTCGAATTCGACGTCTTGTAAACGACTCACGCGGCCCCGAGCTCTTAATATATGTTCGGTGTCTAAAAACGGTTTCAAACTTACGATTTTACTCCCTATATGAACACTTTTTCCGCTTCGAATTGCTTTTAATTCTTCCGCAAAACACTCTGATTGAATTTTACGATACCAGAACTTTTCAGCATTTGTTTTACTTTTAATCGACGGGGCGACGGGTCGTTTACCTCTCCAGATGTTGAACGTGGACTGTACGCGCCTGCCCGTCACCAGCAACCCTTCCCAGCCGAGAACTCTCATCGGGAAAGGAATTTCTAAGTGATCCGGTTTTCCTATACATACAAATGTTCTGCGCACTTCGAGGCTTCAAATTTCTGTCTTCTCTGAATCTTTTAGTGTTTTCTCTTTCGGCCAATCGATTTTGTTTTGTCGAAGGAAGTTGGGGCCCGTAAACCACGTGCCGTTATCGCGAATCGCGTCTCTCATCCACCTTGTAGCAACATCGGCTGGATTTACCGCAGTCGGTACCCACCGCCAGCCGGAAACTCTAGTTATTTCTGCAATTTCTCCTAATCGGTGCGCTACGTATACTTGTCGGGTGCGCGGTTCTAATCGGATCCAGTGTATGACGGTAGTCGAGTCTGACCATAAGTAAGTTTTCTCTATTTGTATTTCTAACTCTTCTCGTACTACCTTTGCCATCCTGCTCCCTAAAAGAGCGGCCTGCAACTCCAGACGCGGCACACATAACGGCTTCACTGGCGCGACGCGGGATTTAGCGGTTACAAAGGTAACTTGAATTTCGCCGTTTGCCAACCTGAATCTTAAATATGCAACAGCTGCGTACGCCTTTACGCTTGCGTCACAGAATACGTGCAGCTGTACGTCATCATATTTACTTGTGACGGCGCTAAGACATCGAGGTATTCTGCAATGTTTATTTCTGTTAACCGCGCGTTCCAGTGTATACCACTCACCCATATTTCCTGCATAAGGATTTTCGCTCCAATCATGAAATGTGAAAGAAAACCTAATGGGTCGAATACAGACATCACTACTCGCAAATACTCACGCTTAGTCGGGCGGATGTCTCCGTTTCTAATGTTTTTCGGGATTTTATCGAGACTGACATTAAATCCTAAATTATCTGTTTCACTGTCTCAGTACAAACCTAAAACTCTTTCGCTTTCGCCCTTACAGATGTTTGTACCCCCTGTCCTTGTTGCTCTCATTTCTACCGGCAGCGACTCAAATACACGTGGATCGTTTGATGCCCAACTGTGCATAACAAAGTTTGCATTGGCGTTTATCTCGATAACGTCCTTTACAAGCCTTTGTGCATCTTCTAGAGTCGCTCGACTGACTAAAAAGTCGTCCATGTAACTATTTATTACGATGCTTCATGCTGCGTCGGGCTTCGACTGCGCGCATTTTGCAGCGTTTCTGTATTTGATGTAAATAGTGCTGCTAGGGGAAGATTTCGCTCCGAAAATTAATGAGTTCATCTTATACACGTCTGGCTTTGATTTTCGGTCGTTCCCTCGCCACACAAATCTCTGAGCTCCACGGCCAGGTTCTCGCATCTGGATTCTCAGGAACATGTCTTTAATATTGCCTTTTACTGCGATAGCGTATTGATGGAAACGCAGAAGCACGCCTGAAAGTGACTGGAGCAAATCTGGGCCAGCGTCAAGCTGATCGTTTAGACTGAGTCCTCTCGTTTTAGCGGCTGCGTCGAACACCAACCTTATTTTGCTGGGTTTATTTGGGTTTACTACCCCAAAATGAGGCAAATACCAGACGTGTGGTCTATCTTCTTCTCCTTTTACCCTCACAGTATACCCTTCTCGAATGAAACGATCTATCTCTTTATAGTAAAGAGTGGCGTACGCGAGATCTCTGTCTAACCTTTTTTCTAGAGAACGCAAACGATTTTGCGCGGTCGCTTGGCTGTCTATTTGGGGAATTTCTTGATCTTTCCAAAGTAGTTCCGTTTCCCAAATATTGCCCCTTTGTCAACTATTCTTTTCTAATATTTCTCGCGCGTGTTTGCTTTTATGCTCTGTATCGCATGATCCACCTATTTCCAAACTATCCATTACGAAATAACGACGTATGAGCTCGTCCAGGCTCTCTTCTTCTATCCATTTCGGATCTGGGTACTCGTGTATGGCGTATGCGTTTTGGAGCTCGCCCTCCGAGCCGCTCTCGCGCCATAACCCTTTTCCCCCACCCCGGTATCCATGTAGAGCCCAGCCGAGTAGCGAGCGTGATGCGACTAAATCCGTGTTTCTTACTTCCCGAAACTCCCGAGTAACTATAAGCCGCCAATTGTCCTGTCCGATAAGTATTTTTGCTCGCGCGTGGTCGTAGTCACTAATTTTTACGTTAATCATATTCTCAACATAACGTACCGTTTCTTTCGATAAGCACTGTTTCGGAAGAATAAAGTCGGGTAAAGCTATCGCGTGTTTAATTTCTACTTAGTTGTTTTCGCTAATAATTTTTACATCAATCTTTTCGCAATTGTTGTAGATTTCCCCTCGGTTAAATACCCCCTGCAGAGCTAATTTAATCCTTTTCCCTTGTAAACCGATGTCTCTAATCAATTTTTTATCTATCAGCGTGACAGTCGATCCCCTTATCTAACAAAGCAAATGTATCTATTTCTCTGGATGGACCTTTTGCGCGTACCGGAACGATCTTCAATAATCTTCCCGATATCTCATCTAGTCATGCCGTTTTTTCAAAGGTCGGGACTGACCGGTTAGAATCAGTTTCTTTACTATTTCTACTTTCCCCTTGTGTTGCATTGTTTCGATAACGGTGGAGGAGTTTGTGATGTGGTTTGTTACAAATATCGCAGTTTGGTTGTTTACATTCATGCGATCTATGTCCCTCGTTTAAACATCTGTAACAAAGCCGATTTTGTTTAACTAGAAACCACTTACGAGGTACTGTTTCCTTCAAAAAACCTCTGCATTTTGCCAACTTGTGGTTTGTTCGTTTACAGTATAGACATTGTTTTCCAGTTTCTTCGTACGCCCGTTCTCGCTTTTCTTCCATTTCTACTGCGATCGCACAAACAGCTTTCGGCCTAGCGCTTCTGTGTACTTCGTTCGTCCTGTTTGTTGTGCTTGCCTTCGGAGGTGACGTAGATGGGATAGCATCGAGTTCAAACATACCTGTCTTTATTGCCAGTTCCGCTTCTTGATACAGAAAATGCGCTAGTTTTTCTAAATCGGTTTCATCTGTTTGCATGCTTCCCGCGTACCTGTTATATACATATTTTAAGGTAATTCATCTCCGACATTCTTACTAAGCTCTGGGCTGTACAAATAACCGATCAATTTTAACGATTTAAAAGCGTTAATTGCGTTACGCAGTTTTGTTGCGAAATGAACGATAGATTTCTCGTTTGTACATAAGTCGGGTAATGCTCGAATGTCGCTTATGATTTTCGCGGCGATAACGTTCCTATTACCGAACTGTAATTCGAGCGTATCAATAATGGTTTCTACATCGTTCGACGTCGCCATCAGCGTCTAAACTGCTTCGCGTGCGTGACCTTTTAAAGCGCCGAATAGTCTCGCAATGTTTTCCCACTCAAAGAATCCCCCAAGGTCGGACAAGATTTTAAACATCTCCTTAAAATTCAACCACTCTAAGGGATCCCCCGAAAATTCCGGAATTTTTCGTGCGGCTTTTATACGATTTGCGAGTCGTGACTCCGTTTCGCTGTTTGACGCATTTGAAGACGCTTCTCTCACTGCGAGCAAAGCTTCCACCGCGTCTGCCAGACGCGTCAATGGGTCTCGGTTATCGGTATTATTATAACGGCTATTACTTACTGTACGCTCTTGCTGTAATTGCTCGTTGACTCGTTGCAGTTCCTCATGGATGTCTCTAGACCTGGTGACTCGTTTTTACATAATGAATTTATTTTGTTCGCCGCCTGGGAGCGCTCTTCGACTTCCTCTTATAGCGGTTGGAAAAATCGTACACGTGCTCGGATTTAGATTTCCTTCATAATGTTTGTTTACGTATTCGCAAATTTTAACGTTCGAGTTCTTCCCCGAATGGACTTCTTCAAAACGGTTTTTCGTCGCGTCTCAAGCTTGCTTGTATAAACATGGTTTATTTAAAGCTAATTGCGATACTCGCTTCATATTCCGGCTTGGTTATGCATTTTGTATAGCCTGATGCCTCGTATGTGTCCTTGTGCCTTCTCCAAGCGAACTTCGACCTTCAAAACATTGGAGAAATTTCCGCGAGGTCTATGACAGTCCCCAGGATTCCCTTGTGGCTTCCTGGCGTCGACCTAATTGTCAATGTATGCACATTGACTTCATATGAAAATACATAATAAACCTTTTAACCGAGCACATGTAACATTTCCATCCAAGTAGATTATACAATACTCAAATTTAATTCTACGCCGCAAGACCACATTTACAATATTCTCCAAACGCTTTCTCTCACTCGCAACCGGCTAACATAGATTCCCGAGTACATGAAAAACGATCGTACATCGAAATTAAACTAGTTGAAATTTATTTTATAAGAAAACAAATTTGTATCATTATTTCACTAAATAATTAATCAGCATAATTTGTTGAAATTAAAAAGGAAAACGTAATGACTTTAAATAAAATGCATACTAATTGGTCCGGCATATTTTAAATAACAAAAACTTTCTCAATATTAATTTGCAATCGTCGCGACATGTTTAAACAAATTTTAATAGATTTTTTCTTCCTTTTCAAATTATAATTCCAATATTAAACAAATTCCCTTTTTTATTAATCGTCTCGCGACAGTATATAAGTTTTTCTGTAAATCGTGTCCTGCGTCATATGTAGGTAACAAAACGTGTTCTCAAAGTCAGGATTAAGAACACCAAAAAAATAATAACCCAGAAGCAGTAATTTCATATTAAAAAGATCATTACGCGTATGATTTCGACTGGGATAATATGAAGATTTTAGATCATGAATCCAATTATAAAAAAACGTCTAATTTCCGAAATGATTCATATCAAATGTGATAAAAATAATATTAACAAAAAAGAAGATGTTAAATGTCTTAGCAGTTCGTATTTTCCGTTAATATGATGTATACGTTAAATTATTGTTATCGTTTGAATTGACTTATGTATCGGTGTATTTTGCAAACACATGCATCTATATGTTTTAATTGGTAGACTATAAATACTCTTTGTGGTTATTGTCATGGGCTTACTTTTGCGTAACGCACGAATATTATAAGGTGAGAATAGTTTTGATACGTGAGCTTTTTAAATCTCTTTTCAAACTTTTATGTTTTTGTTCTTTGTTAATTTATATTTAATTTTTATTAATAAAACACAGCCTGAAGAGGTTGGCAGAACGAGCTAACGAAACGTTGCTGACAACTAGAAGTCGTGTTTTTTTATTTCTAACTCCGTCCCTCTATGAGATCGATAATACTGAATACCACTAACAACTGGGAGTGCGATATTTTAATCGTTCTACTAAATTTTTTTTTATATTTCAAGTAAATTTGTATAACTTTTTAATAATATTTTCAGATTTAAAACAGACTCGTTCTTTTATATACAAACATTTGTCATATAAAGACCTTTCACAAGATTAATTTTCTCTCCGTTAAAACGTTTTATGCCGGTTACTGGTTCCAACTGCTCAATTGAGACGCCCAGCGCCATGGACAACAGCTGATATCAAAAAGCTTAGTAGAGAGATGTATTATACAAGCGTGCGCGGCGTATCGGTTCCGTTGAATTATTTATAGAATATCGGTCCAAGCGTCGTGAACTAAAAGAATTCATGCTGTCTTCAAGGCAGGCGCATTTCAGAAACGAATGAGCCTCGACAAGCAATAGTGCTTGCATCTGGCGTATATTGAGGAAAGAGGGACTAACGGCTAATAATTATAACTTGAATTGACTCGACTATACAGTACTGTTGCATGCGCACACCTGCCATGCCCTTCAAGCTCTCTTGGTGCAATAGTCGCACTCATTCAAGATATCGATGACAATGAACTATCATTCCACGAAGTAACCATCGCTGAAGTCTACGAAACTAACCGAATGCTTTCTGGAAAATCTAAAGGACAGAGCCCAGATGGTCTACCTTAGAAATATCTTGAAAGTCTACCACTATTGCCTTTTTTGCTTAAAATATTAAACTGTTCGATCAGCTCAAATACTTAGCCAGATCTCTGGAGGAGAACCTTTATTATTGTTGATTAAATAAAGGCGTGGGAGTGATATGTAATATGAGACACTTTTATTGAACAATCTATTTATAACAAATATAGTGTACAAGCTTCATAAAGTTTCTCGAGATTCCATGCTCGCAGTGCGCGGTGTGACAACGTCGGAGTCCGGCGGTAGAGAGAGAGAGAGTCGGTAGCGCGAGTGGGGCTCGATGCTGCTCGCGCTCGGATCACGCGATACGCTAGAGTGGGGAGGCGCATGTACCTGTAGATGTTAGTGCGCGCTTCACCGTACTAGTTGTTGTGCGACGCATTACAATTCATTGCAAAGCTAGTACTCTATTACGTTATAGGTAAATCCAAATTACTCTATTGATTCTTATATACTATATTTATATCTTCATGACTATATACTTATTTGGTTAAATAGTCTTGCATTATATGAGTACCAGCCTCTCAATATCTGTGCTAAGCATGTACTGTCATGATTAATTAGCAAACTCCAATTACTTTTCTGAATTTCACAGTATATACTTACATCTTTATAATTTTATATCTCTTTCCTTAAATAATTATACAATATAAAAGTACCAGCTTCTCAACAATTATTCCACTAAATAAATGCAATAGTCCACAATCAGACTCAGATACCCGACCTATCGCAAACCTGTGCCATTTAGAAAAAGTATTCGATAAAATTATAGCCACCCAAATCTTACAGCATCTTGAATAGAACACTCATTCAGCACTTCTGTATTTCACCGACATGATTCGTTACGGCATCGAAAACAATCTGATCACACTTGCGACGTTGTTCGATTTCCGAAGATCATTCGATTCGATCGACCATGAGGCTCTTCTGACTGAGAAATATGAGATTTCCAGCTAACGCTATTAAATGGATGCACTCATACATATCTGGTCAAACTCAAGCAGTAGTCTGTAATGAGGAAATATCTGAATTTCTGCCTATGACCTAGAGTGTCCCGCAGGGCTCATCCCCAGGACCTATTTTCTTCTCTATCCTCATTAACTCGTTACCACGATGTCTCAAGTACTGCAAATTCTCCTATATTCTCTTTGTGTCCAGCTAATCTTATATCGTCTGCCGTCGCCCATACGACAGAAGATGCGAATAATGTCTCAAGATGGGCTCGTGAACATGGTCTGCAATTAAACTCAGGCAAAACCAAATTCATAATCTTCTGCAGTACTCCAAATCTTTCATTTCTGGCTACTAAGCAAGTACCATCAGTTACCATTAACAACCACCCATTGAGTACGTCAGTCAGATTAAAAACCTGAGTGTACTTATGACCACAGATCTGACCTGGAATGCGCACATTCGCTCTGTTTCTTCCGAAGTTTCCTAAAGTCGAGTTTTTTATGAATGCGGACATTCGTTGCAACTATAATCTTCGGCGTGATACTAGTATAAGTTCATACAGATCAGAATTGGAATGGTTGAGGGCTTGCAATGGGCGTAAGTATTTCCAGGGATGTTTTACGTTTCGTACATTAAATAACCAACGTCCCTTGTACTTTTACCAAGATTTGTCGAAATAATTTATACCGTTACGTCGATGGAAACGTCCCTTCCCATCACTTCCAATCGAGATTCCAACCGCGTCTTCTGAAATCTACAAAAACTCATTCTTAATTACTGCGCTTGAATTTTGGTCTATGCTCCCGAGTGATGTCCTCAATGCTCCCAATTTTTATATTTTCTCCAATAATCTTTTGAAGCATTTGATGGCATCACAATAATTGGCACTGCGATGAGGATATACTTTGTTCAAAACTGTTTCGTTACTTCCAAAGATGTATTTAAAATAACATTTAAATTAAAAGTCTGTTAAATTACAGTTATACTGTTAAATTAATTACAGCTTTCTAGTTTTATATACTCTATATTTATTATGCCTAACATATTATTACATGCTTTTATTGTTGAATTATCATTGTTAAATTAAATTGTTAATATTGATATGTAATGGTTACTGCGCCAGCAGGCCTTTGCCTGGACGAAATAAAATGCTCTCTCTCTCTCTCACTCTCTCTCTCTCTCTCTCTCTCACTCTCTCTCTCTCTCTCTCTCTCTCTCTCTCTCTCTCTCTCTCTCTCTTTGGCTCTATTCTCTATGAAATCAATCACCAAATGGTCGAGTATTTGTGTGAGTGTGTGTGTGTGTGTGTGTTTTCACTATTAAAATGCATTTGCTATTAAAATTAAATTTTTTTTATTATACTTATAGAATCCTTAAAACTTTCGTAACGATATTTGTTTAAAACAATATTTTCAATTTACGGCAAGTATGTGTATTTAGCAGAAAACCAGCGAAAATTATTAATTATTTTGATAATTAGAAAAAAGTGCAGAGTAGCTCTTGTATAGTTATTTTTTAATTACTTTAAATGAAACTGAGAAATCTATTTCATTGATATCTATTATAATATTAAAAAGCTATAATGTCCGGCCATCTGACCCCCCCCCCCATCTTTTACCCAGTAGGATAAGTAAAGAGTTAAATAAAGGGTAAAGTAAAGAGTTAAATAAAGAATTTAAAAAGAGCTAAAAAGGGGTAAGAAATGCGTTAAGAAATATTCGTCCGTCCGTCTTCTACTTAATAGTTCATGAGAATATAAGGTTGTGTAAGAAATAATAATTGATATAAAATTTTTAATAAAGGGGTTTAAATGGTTTCTGTATTGCGAGGTATAGATAGTTAGTACTGTACAAAATAGGCTAGAACCTAGTCTTGTACATATGTATTGTAACAAGTCTATTCTGACTTGGTGGGAGTTCGTCAGAAATCACCCGGTTATAATGGGGAATTTATAAATATAATAGATTGCAAAGAAGAGGCAAATAAAACAGACGACTAATGAGAAATCGGCATTAGTTAATAATAAATAATAAATATAAAGAAATCGCAAAGCAATAGGCATTTGCAG
>JAWWEQ010051060.1:0-10639 GCA_035583055.1 Torymus tubicola | reverse complement strand
CGTAACCGCCACTCGGCTTTTCGTGCTGCCGCTCCCCGGCAAGAGGAGCAGCTCCTCGATACTTCTTTCAGTGTATGGGAAGGGAATGCGGGAAAAGGGTGAGGAAGGTTAGAGGCGATGAGAGTGGGAGGGGACGGGACACGTTCTCTCGGCGAGTGGTCGAACGCTCCGCCCATTAGGGGAGTATCCGAGTAAGTAGGTAAGTGTGATGGAGAGCGAATATCTAGCGCCGAAGTCCTCTTTGTCAATGTTCTCCTGGTATCAGTCAGTAGAGTGGAGAGATTTGCAAACGTATTTTGGAGATGTTGCGTTTGACAGAATTTATTATTAATTGTTACTATTGTTTTTTTATATAAATATTTTAGGTTTCTGGTATCTTCTATTCTATTGAGGCTTATTTTTTGATTATGGATATGTAACATTTCCGAAAAAAAGGCGAAGTCAAGTCTTTTTTTAGAATTGCGCGTTTGTGTTCGTATGACGCGTCACAATTTTTGCAATTAATTTTGTAGACTACTGCAAGTTTCCATCGGATCTAAACTTTCCTTACCAAGTTTGACCAAGTTGAATTATTGATGTTTCTATGAATAATGAAGACGAGTTATTTTTTTCTGAATTATATTTTTTATTGTGTTGCTTAGATCTTTGATGAACGTGATGGAGAGAGATTTAGTATTGTTGTCCTTGTTTTTTGTTGTAGTATCTGTTTTGTAGGAAACCATGCATTTGTTTATGTATTTTTTTATGAAATTAGTTCTCATTGTAGAACGATTTGTCAAATATATTTATGGCTTTATCTACTAAGCCATAGATAAGGCCTATTTTTGATGGGTCAGATGGTGTGAGTGAAAGATGATGTATCTTCCTGAAGCTGTCGGTATCCTGTACTAATTGGTTAGCGGCGTCGCGTTATTTCTTCTAATTATTTTTAAACCTACAAAGCTTATACTGTTGTCAATCTCTTTTTCAACTGTAAAACGGAGAGAGTCGTTGTATAAATAAAAAATGTTGAGTACTTTGTCTATAGGTTCCTTTTTGTTATTAAGAAGCAATCATCCACGTATCTCTTATAGAATAAAACATGGTTCTTCAATTTTTTCAGGCTATGATGTTCTAAGCTTTCTAAACCTAAATCGGTCAACCAAGGACTCGAGCAAAAACCCATTCGGGCGCCCGTGGATTGTTGGAAAAAAGTATTATTATACTGAAAGAAGGTAGAATAAAGGAGTAAACCAATACCCTTAACCGTTAGACTGCCAGAAAGCCTATATATAGGCTCGAATTCCTCTCTGGCGAGAGAGAGGAGATTGCCAAAATACTTCCATTTCTTACTTATCGAGTCTAATATGGTTTTTTAGGAAGGTTCGTAAATAGTGAATCTACGTCAAAAGAAACACATGCATAATCTCTGGGGATGACGAGGTCTTTTAGTTGTTTCTTTAGTTCTTGTCTATTTTTGATCGAAGATGTAGGTTTAGGTATATATTTATTGAAAAAATTTGTCAGGCATTTATCCAAGATGTAAGTAGGGCTATTGATCGTTGAAACAAAAATGCGTACCGAAAAGTCTTTTTTGTGTATTTTTAAAAGTCCATAAGCACGAAGGAGATTGGTGTTGCTTAAATCGTCTTTGATATATTTAAAGGAATCGTCACTCTCAAAAACACCTTTTTTTCCAATTCTCTATAAGATTTTTTATTTCTTTTTGTAATTTAGGGAGTGGATGTTTTTGTAATTTACTATAATATTTTGTATCTTGTAGTGCCTCTTCGACTTTTTTAATGTAATCTGTTTTTTTCATGATAACAATTGCGTTCCCTTTATCTGCTTTAGTAATGTGGATGTTACTATTCTTTTTAAAAAAGGATTTTGTCTTTTCAAATTTGCTAAGTAGTAATTTATCGTTAATGTTGATGTGATTGTTTTTAATTTGCTGAATAATACCGGTCATGCTATTATTGTTATCATCTTTTTGAACGCCGGATGGGGCGGAAGTATTACTGTTATTTTCTAAATTTGAATCGATGAAAACTGTGATATCCATTGATTGTTTGTTATTTAGTAGTAGGGCCTTTTCGAACTTTTTATTAAGTTTTGCTCTAATATTTCCATTAATTTTATCTATAGCAGTGTTATAATATTTCTTGAAGGAGATGAGGGCTGCGAGACCTATTAAATCTTTAATACAGTCAGAAGTTTTCTCTATTATTATTTTCAGTGAAACTATGTGGATGTTAGCATCGGAGATTTTCAATTTAAAAATTTTCCTTTTGATTTTTTGGAGAAAATTGTGAGTTTTATTGTAGGCAGAAAGGTTATGTAGGTTATTAATTTGAATGAGAAGAAGCGTTTGATGTGAATTATAGCTGGTCCCTAACCGGTGTCAACTGTTTCAAAAATTTTGTCAATTTTACAAGGTTCTCCTTAATTCAGATGAAAAAAGGGAACGTGCTGTCTTTAGCACCGAAGCAAAGTTAAGAGTGGGTTCTCTTATAATAGATTTATAAAAAGAGAACTACTGTTGTTATTATTATTATGGTCAGTAAAAATATTTTACCCACCCTTTTTTCGCATTCTCTCCTTCCCATATATTCGTGCGTGATTATTACTAACAAATCACGCCGAGTACATATAGTCCCCTTACGTTCCTTACCACCTTAATTTTGCAAACATGGACTCGTTCGAACGTATAACTAAATTACAAAATCATCTTGACAATATGCATTGCACAAGCATAAATAGCATGATGTAACCTCTTTTTTTACTAAATATTCATGAAGGCCAGTACTCTATTATGGTTCTTATTCTTTCTTTTGACAAGATTCTTTATACGCAATCTTTGTATTGAAAATTCTTCTTTTTTTGTATAGCCCTGAAGAAGAGACTAACTAACAGTGTCGAAACGAAGGCAATAAAAAATGAATTTTTTCATATAAATGAGTTCGACGTGATCATTTAAGCCATTTGAGCAATCCCTAATTACACCATGAACGAACATTCGAATCAAAACAACACAATGTATGTCTGTAATTCTTAACATCTTGTTTGTCCCCTTTCCTATGTACAGTTGTTCTTCCAAACTTTGGGGAAAAGGAAGCGTATTGTTTAACAAAATATGGGGGAATCTGATTCCGTCCAGACTTACCGCTGTCATTGAAACTACCTATAGTATAGTATACTTCTAATATTTCATTTATTGTAAAAAGATGCTTTACAAATATAAATAAAGCATATAAAGTAATACATTTATACTTAAAAATACTTTTAGAAATACAATGTTCCAATATCTTAGATACACAGTACTATAGTCAATGACTAATTTCAGTCCCTTCAAATAATACGTTATATGGAATATGGAATATCACAGTCTAAACTTAAAGCTATATAATACTGACCAGTAAGACAAAAACTTGAAATAGTGATATCACAGATTAGAAATGAAGTAACTTTATCTTTACAAATCACTTTCACATCAAAAAGCATTTTAAACAACAGTCTGCTTTACTTATCTAATTCCAGTTTTTCTTCATGACTTCTTTCTTGGCAACTGCATTCATATAATTTCTTTATCTCCACTACTTTTTTTATACCTTTTTATCATAACATTTTATCATAACGTGCTCATTTACAAACGTAAACAAATAGTTTGGGCATGGTGTAGATCACCTGATCAATGTACTAATCGTAGCGTCGATAACGTAGAAATCATTGTTAGCGGTGGTAACACATCAAATATAAATATTGCATTCTTAATGTACTCTATGGTGTAAGATACTAGTAAACAATAATATCTATTACCTATCAGAGTATGAGTTAAAATGCCTTCTCTTTTATAAAATATAATAAATATAATATATATATATACTAGTGGGGCTTCGCCCCCCTGCTCACTCCGCTCGCCAACTCCCCTCCCCCCCCATTAGGACGATAAGCTTTTTTAAACAAAACGGTAAAATGAAAATTTTTAAAAAGTTTTAGCGATAAATCCGGATTGGAACGTGAGAACTTACCTATTTTTTCCAGGCCGGTTATGAGGTAGATAGACGCGTTTTTGAGGGTGTTCCCTTTGGTAATAGCATACTACTACTTTTGATACATGATATGTCAAGTTTATTTAACGGTAATCTCTGAGAAATCAAGTCGTAATTTTAAGTTTACGTAGCAGTCAGCTTCAAGCGATGACATAAAAATTTCAATTTTACCTAACACTCAACTTAGAGGGACTGCATTAGAATTTTTAATCTGCCAGATTCAAAAGCGCTGCAGCCTTTATACTTTTTTTTGGGGTTGGGTTTTCTAACCTTACTTTTTTGGCACATTTCTCATATATTAAAGCAGAAGTTACAGCAAAATCCATTATAAATTTTTTTCCTTCAGCCTGCAGGGAATTTCTGGGGAATCTAGTGGAAACTTTTTGTTCCTTTAGCGATGTTAAATCCTATCAAAAAATTTAGTGCTAACAGCGTACGAAGGACGGGGCTACTGCACTCTGCTTCACATAAGGAGAGAAAACGCACGAAGGCGTTGTCATGTTTAAAAATAAAAAAAAAACCCGTGTTGCGTATGATGATGATAGTGTGCACTCAGCTGAGTCTCTGTAGTCTCGTGTCACCGTTTTTATTTATACAGGGTCTTCCACTTTAACTTTGACAGCTGGATAATTCGAAACCTTGCATCCTATTCGAAAAATGTTTTAGACGAAAATTCTTGAGTTTGAAGGGCCTACCCAACCATGACGTTGAAAATATCCTTCACCTTCATTTTCAAGGTCATGTCTAGGGTCAAAGTGAACCCCAGAGGTCATTACAAGGACAAGTTCCTGGTAAGAGCCGAAAACTGGTGAATTATGATTTTCTGGAAGAGGGCTTCAGACAGAAATTGTTGTGTATCTGACAGTGTGAGAAACTAACCCAACCCTGATCTCAACAATATCCTTTAACCATATTTCCAAAGTCATTTGAAGGTCGAGTAAGAATTTCAAACAAAAACTACCGTTTTTGGTCTTGGATTAAAAATCAGTGAGAAATTTTACGAATTGAAGACATTTTGTTCAGGACCCAACTTGAGACAAGATTCTTTCAGGATCATTCAGGACCCAGCCACTTACATCAAGTGTTCGAAATGTGCTCCTTCATTCTGCAAGAACAACTGCAATCGACGCAGAAGGTTTTCTTGCATATTCCGAAGCATTTCAGAAGTTATTGCTGCGCAAGCTCTCTGAATTCTCTCCATCACATTCCATCTTGTCGTGGGTGCCTCGGCATACACAACGTTCTTCACAAGAAGGAGCGGCTAAGAGGAACTGAGGGAGGGGGGCTGAAGGGGGAATGAGGGGGGCAGATAATCAGTAATATGTAAAATAACATAAAAACGCATAATTTTATGTTATTTTGAGGGGAAGGCTGAGGGGAGGCTGAGGAGGGGCTGAGGAGGGGCTGGGTGGCGAGGGTGGATGGGGGGGGCGGCACCCACATCTCTTACAACTATATAATAATAATAATATAGTAAGTTATATATTGTAACGGACACTGGTATAAGGTCCGAATAATCATACATACAGCGCTGATTCAAATCCCGCGTGCTTATTCAGATCATGATCAATAGCGCGCCGCGCGAAGCTCGAACAAGATAGACGGAGAAGACGCTGACGATGATAAGGCAGTATAGTAGTTGTGTGATAGCTGTAACAAAAGAGTGAGTGAGGTCACCGCCGCGCATACCTAGGTGATATAGGGTGTGCGCCATGCCTCCTCCGCTGCAAGAGTGATCGCCGCAGGGCAGCCACCAACCACGAATGAGCGTTCGAGAGGGAGAGGGATAGAAGCTTCTCGAGGACGAGGACAGTGAGACGTTCTCCATTCCCGTCTTTCTAGTGCAGCGAGTGCGGCGAAGAAGGCTGCGTCGAGCGATGGCTGGCCAGCCGCAAGCGTGAGTAGGCGTCATATTAGCGTTAGTGACGGGCGCGTGGGCATCTTCCCCCTCGACACCAGTAACTGACGCTGCTGTGCAGCGATTGCGTGTGTCCGCGTTACGAGCGGGAGTCATCCCCCAAAGTCTCGGCCTACGCATTTACCTTGATTTAACTTTGACATTCAACCTTTGAATAAAGTAAATTCTTGTTTTTATCTTACATCTCGAGTCACGCGTTTTCATTTAGAGTGCGCGACCCGTGCATGCTTCCCGAATACCGCCCTCTACCCTTTTCAGCTGCAGTTAGCCGAGGGCATCGACTCCTGGAGGAGCAAGTGACGCTATGTAGACACTCGCTTAGCGAGATTAAAATCTCTGCAGACAATGAAGTCAGAATTACTATCTGAAAATGAGATCTCCTCAAGGTAGGTTACCAATTTTTCAAAAGCTTCCGAGCTGGAGTTAGCTGGTAAATAGATTACTGCAATTATGAGTGATTTATCCGGGAACTTGACCTCGAGAAGGATGGCCTTACACTGCAGGGAGACACTGAGATGCCTCGCGCTGAGTGTATAGTTAATGACGCTAAGAGTATTTGAGGTGTAACCAGGATTCCGTAAAAATGATGATTTACGGCCTTTAGAAACTCTTTGAAGACCTTCACATTGAGCTCGTTATCTGGATGTTCCTGTTTGGTCCGTTCAATC
Organism: Torymus tubicola; assembly: GCA_035583055.1. Lineage (NCBI taxonomy): Eukaryota > Metazoa > Arthropoda > Insecta > Hymenoptera > Torymidae > Torymus > Torymus tubicola. The sequence continues at coordinate 4,022 of JAWWEQ010051060.1, read as the reverse complement.
TCCTTGATGACTTGGTGCAGATGCACCCTTTGAAGTAGTGTTATGGCCGATGAGGCTGATATGCCTAGTATTAGCAATCTCATGTGGCGTATGATATTTAGAGTATCATCGCTGGATAACAAGTTAATTATAGCTGGTCTTGGACGAGCTGCTGCCTCATTGCGTTTTTCAATTCTGCGCATAGACATATTGTCGGTATTGACGCTTTCAAACATAGATAAACACTGTTTAATGTTGTGCAAATCACTCTGAAGACTTTAAAGAGGGGGGGGGCTCCGCGCATCCATGCACAATAACTGCTTACTCATCTGTTCAACATTCGCCTTGCTGTTGAAGAGCCCTTTACTGATTATATTGGTGAGGGCTTTAATGTTTGCACTCAATTGGGAGATCTCCGAGTTGGCAGAGTTTTTACAGCCTTTGGTGGTAGGTATGGCCCTAACAGCTGGGCACAAGAATCAATGGCTGGACACAAGAATGGGAGACGCTGAGCCTGCGCTCTTGCAGCTCTTGAGCACCTCCAAGACATCTGTCATGCTGACTTGTGAAACTTGGCACTGCAGGAGCTGCATGAGACTGCCGAGGATCCAACTCCCCTGCTGCAGTAGTCGCACACAATATCACTCATTGCAGCACTTCAAATTACCTCCAAAAAAACGTATAATTAATCACATTTTTGTTATTTTGAGGGGGGCAGGGTTGAGGGGTGGCTGAGGAGAGTGGTGAGGGAAGGCGGAGTGGTAAGCCTTTTAAATCATCCCCCTCATCCCCTTCCCACTACCCCTCAATTGCCCCCCTCACTGCCCTTCAACTACCTCCCTTACAGATAAAAATGACCTATCCAAGATGGCCGATTCAAGGTAGCCGTTTCATGATGCACGATCCAAGAGAGTCGTTCCAAGATGGTCGACCCATGATCGCTGTTCCAAGATGGCCGAAACAACATGGCCGTCCAGAGTTGGCCGATCCGAGATGGCCAACCAAGATGGCCAAGAACGCAATTTAAATCTTCGAGATTGTAGATGGAAATTTTTAATTGGGAATCTTCGGGATCGCTGCTCCCTAATCTGATGTCAGATGTGCTTAATTCAAAATAGCGGATCCAAAATGGATAAAATTTAAATTTTAGAGGATGAAAATTTTTACTTACTATTTTTATTTAGAGGCTTTCGGGGCACTGATCACGAATCCAATATCAGAGTTGCGAAATTCAAGATGGTTAATCTAAGATGGAGGTCCAATTAGTTTGATAAGTGGAGGGTTTGCGAGCGAAGCAAGCAGGAGAACGAAACCCGATTAGTATATATGTAAGAATTGTAAAATAGAAAAAGAACCAGGTGTTTCATCAGGGGGTGGATGGTGGACCCCTCAAACGCTGTAAGTATACCTCACTTACGGAGCCTTATATATGAACCGGAGCCTCAGCTGATCGCTCGTGAGAGCATTTGACTACTCCGCCCTTGCCACCTGCCATCCCTCACCCAATAATGTCGATGGCTCCTTCTCTGGACCTACTTAAATACAACATCCCGCTATTTCACGTGAAATGAGCAGCTCAAAATTTTAAAATTGCTCAAAATTTCTAGACACTTAGTTTTTTATGAAAAAAATATGTTCCTAAATTTTTAGAATAATATTTCAATAATTACAAAAGTTATTGCACAACAAAAATTGCTATTCTTTGCAATTTTTAGTGAAAACTCAACTTTTGCTATTTTTTTACTCAAAATCCTGAAACTTTTTGTATAGCACATTAATTGGAAAAAAGTTTACATTTTACTTGAAGAATGTAGTCATATTTTTTTTTTTCAAAAAGAAACCTTGATAATGATCTTTTTCAAGTTTCCCTGGTTTTGATTCTTTGATTAACCATACTTTATCTCCTATTTTAAATTCTATTAAATTACTAAATCTATCATAATATAGTTTTGATTTTTCTTTTGACATTATTAATTTTTGTTTCGCTATTTAGGCAATTTCTCTCATCTTATTAATCAATTTTTCTAAATAGCCATTATGGATAGGTAATAATTCTGACTTACTGGTTCGCTAGATTAAATTCTAGCAGTGTAGTCAAAAATTAGTTCATATAGTGTGAATTGATGTCTGCTATATACATTAGATTATAATGAAATTGCTCAAAATCTAATAGTTCATCCCATTCATATTTTTTTGTAGAAAAATATTTTAAATATTTACACAGCACGTGGTGTGCTCTTTCTAGTGAACCATTACACTGCGGAGAGAAAGCTGTAGTTTCAATTTTATCAAATCTAAATCTTTTAGCTATCTGTTTCATGATTTTACTTGTGAAATTTGTCCCCCTATCGGTTAGTACTATTTTTAAACATCCAAATATAGATATAAATTTTTTTATACAAGCATCTGAAAGTGATTCTGCTGTTTGATCTTTTAAACACACTAATACTACAAATTTTGATAATTGATCCTTTATGGATAAAATATATTTATTGTAATTTTTAGTAATATTAAATGGTCCTACAATATCCATCGCGATTTTATGTTGTTTCTCCCGGTGTATCTGTAACAATCATTGGTTGTTTAGACTTTTTCCGTTTTAATTTATTTCCTTGATAATCTTCACATTTTTTTCCTTAAGTCTATTATAGGTTCTGTTTATACCAGAGTGTCCTCCTATTGTAGATGAGTGATACACATCGAAAATTCTATCTCTGTCTTCAATTTTTACTTATTCAATATTATTGGAATATATTATTACTTTTATGATTGTCTTAATATTTCTTCTATCTCTAACCAACTTATATTTGAAATATCTATATCTTTAGAAATGCTATAAATACATCTATTTTTAGTTATTAACAAATCTTATAATTGTTTAAATAATTTCATTAATTTTTCCTTTATTAATTTACATGATACATACATATCTATATGTAACATGAATAGTTTCTTATTTTCTACATCTATTGTATCTATTTTATCTTTTGTAAATGATAGATTTGGTTTTATGTTTTTACTTTTTATTAATGATTCATTATTTTTATCTAATAAATATCCTTTTAAATTTATTAAATGGACAATTTTTAGAGTAAATGATATTGATTTTCCGTGTATTTTCTTTGTTTTCGTCAATTTTCTCTTGTTTTACCTGGAGTCATGTTTTTGTCATTATTTTTCCTAGATCTGCCCTTTTTCTCTTCATTTTCTGGCTATCTTTATTCATTATTTTGATTTTCTCTTCATTACTGAGAATGTTTGATTGTTCATTATTTATTCTATATTTGTTAATTTTGTGTTCTGGTAATCACGAGTATCTCTTGGATTTCTAGATAGAGCATCTGCATTTGCGCTCTGTTTTCCCGGTATGTATTGTAACAGGGCAGGACTCTAGACACGTAATATACTCTTACGGTGCACTTGCTACGTCGAAGAAACTCTGTAATCCGGCAGTTGGCAGTGGCACAAAGGACGAACACTTGCCTTAAGCTTTCATTGTAGAAAGCTTCTTTCTACAATTCTAGGCTTCTTTCTACTCGAGCGCCCCTTGCTCGATGGCACTGCTGCCAACTCAGATACGAGAATGATCGGCTGCTGGCTACACCTAACCTTACCTGCTAGCAGCCGATTCTCCCGTACAACGCCGCGTCTTTCAAACAGCGGCTATGTATATCTCTCTCTTACCTTCCCGTTACCGTTGGTCCTCCAGGAGGTGTTGACCTCAGCTAGCTGCAGCTGAAAAGGGTAGAGGGCGGTATTCGATATATAAAATAAAACAAGAATCAGTTTATTCCAAATAAAATGATGTTAACAATAAGCTAACGCGTAAGCCGAGACTTCTCGCCTACCGGCGCTCGCCGCCGGCTTTTCCGCTTCGCGATACTCGGGATATAATACGCGACTCGCTTGCCGCAACAACCTCACCGCGAGGTTCGCACACGCAACAATACTTAATGCGCGGAGTACTTAAGGGGGAGGACACCTTTAAAATTCGAAAAAATCAATATTTTTTTTATTTGATTTTTCGATTCTTTATATTATTC
>JAWWEQ010051059.1:0-10643 GCA_035583055.1 Torymus tubicola | reverse complement strand
TATTTATTTAATTTGTTATTTTTATATAAATGTTTAAATTTAACTGCTTTTTAATTTCTTTTTATTTAGGCGGGGGGCTCCCCCCCCGAACCCCCCGTCCCCTCCCCCTCCCTTCCACCGGCCCCTTTCCTCCGCCCTGGTACTACCTCACTATCTCGAATTTTGCGCACTAAATAGGAAAAATAGCGTACGATACTCGTGCGCACGTAGGCCATCCCGCACGAGCTTCGCTCGTGCGGGAACGGCCTACTTTGCGCACTCGTATCGTAATGTACTATAACATACTCTACCTTCTTATTAGTGTATCGTGGAGAGGACAACTTCAAGTTCTAGTCAACTTCTGTAAAGGTTTAATGAGATCAATTATGGAATACAATTCTTGTTGTATTTTAGATTATTGTAACTTTTCTCCGATCAATATACTATTAAGACTAATCATCTGCTTTAATTGCCTAGCCAACCAATTAGCTGTAAAACTGATCTATTTAGATGATTACTGTAAAATAAGAATGACACAATAACTATACCAATTTTCGGGCCATTCCTATTTAGCAGTAGCAAATAGAGTCATTCATTCATGAAGAAACCAAGATAATAGCGTTTTTAACGCAGCGGTTGCTACATGATCTTCTTTCTTACCTTAGACAGAATAAATATTAAAATTTTTGCGAGATTTCTATTTTGCAGTAACGAAATAGTCATTAATTCATTCAGAAATTAAGTTTGCCGGTTTATTTATTTATGCACTTATTATCTTTTTTAACGCAGCATCTGGTACAAGATCATCTTTCTTATGTAAGAAACAATAACTATAACAATATTTGGGTTATTTCTATTTTGCAGTAACGAGATAGAGTTATTAGTTTATTAAGCTACCAAGTTTATCGGCTTATTTATATCTTTAAGCGCATAATTATTTGTTTTAAAGCATCAGCTGGTGTACGGTCTTCTTTCTTATGTTAGACAGAATAATTATAAATTTTTGAGTCATTCCTATTTTGCAGTAACGAAAAAATATTTTAACCCAAAATAGCCTGCGGATGCGAGATCCACGTAGAAGGTGTGAGGTACGTAGACGGGTTATAGACAGTAAACTGCTATTTAAAAAATATTTAAACCTAAATAGCCTGGGGGTGCGAGTTCCATGTAGAATAAGTCGAGGCACGCAGACGGGCTGTAAATAGAAAAACATTATTGAACAAATATTTTAACCCAAAATAGCCTGGGGATGCGAGATCCACGTAGAAAATGCGAGGCACGCAGAAGGGCTATAAACAATAGTCTGTTATTAAATCAAGGCATTCTTAAATTATATCAGACTGAATTATAAATTGTTTTTTATTGTTTATTTATGTACAACTATAACAACCGTTCAGAGTCTCCAAGAAGCGGATGTTGATTGCGTGCATGATTTTTAGCGAGAAATCGCAAATACAAAATTCAAAAAATTTAGATGCATTAGAGCTGTGCTGTCGTTCGAACTAGGATACTTAAGTTTAATGCAAAAATAGTAAAATGCCGGTTGTTCAAAAAAATATATTCGAAAAAATTTTGTTTTTGGCTTCTTTTTTCGATTGAAAAATATAATTAAAACTGAAATTTTAACGTGACCCTAGTTTCGGCGATAGCTAAGTATACGAATAAAAGAGACGTGATAAAAATTTGGATATGATCGGTTGAATACTTTTTGAGAAACCGTGCACGCGAACCGAGTAACAGTGCTTATGTGAAAAATGCGTGTTTAAAGGACCGACCTGCACGCCGTAGCGTGCTCTAAACAAAATCCGACAAACGGACACTTGCAATGATCAGATTGTTTTGAAATTTCTAGACAGTATTTTTTATGTTTTGCTTGCAAAATCCGTAGGAAAAATTTTTTTTTATAGTGATGAAGTGTTATGAACCCTTAAACTCCAAAAAGTCTGAGGATATACGATCCACGTAAAAGGTTCGAAGCACACAGACACGTTAAAAAAGTAAAATGTTATTCAAGAAATGTTTGAACCCCAAGTAGCTTGAGGATGTAAGATCTTAAAAAGACACGAACGGTGGTAAATCAAAATACACATAAATCATGTCTATATAGGGACAGGTCGGAAACCCAGATTAAGTAATACGAGTTACTTTATTCTGCTTGTCTGCGTGCCTCTCGCTATTTCCACGAGGACCCCGCATCCCCGCGCTATTTGGAATTTAAAGATTTTATAAATAATGTTTTACTCTATATAGCCCGTCTGCATGCCTTCAACCTTCTACGTTGTACTTGTATCCCCAGGCTATTTTGAGTTAAAATATTAGTTCAATAATGTTTTTCTATTTACATCCCGGTTGCGTGCCTCCAGTTATTCTACGTGGATCTCGCATCCCCGGACTATTTAGAGTTTAAACATTTTTTAAATAACAGCTTACTATATATAGCCCTTCTGCGTGCCTCCACTTATTCTACATGGAACTCGCATCTCTAGGCTATTTTGGTTTAAACATTTTGAATGAAAATCAATCTTTCTGTTAAGCGCGTCCAGCGCCTCCTGTCGCGCTCACCAAGCGCCGCTCCCGACCCCACCGACAGCGCTTCTCGCGTGCGGGTTTTCCACCTCAAGCAGCGAGAAGGCGCTCTTGCATTCCATGTCAGACCCGGCAGCGAGACGGACGCAGTGACTTCCCAGAGATCGTATTGGACTGAAATTCGATTGATCTAACTTTACATTGTCTGTACCAGCATTGATCTGGAATTGCATTATCTTGTGTTCAGTGATTTTTTTCCAATAAAGAAACATTTAAACATTGGTCCTTCGAGCCGGATACAGGAGATTTCGTCGGAATTGGACTTGGCCTGAGAAGCAGCACCGGATTCAGGGTGAGATCAGCGGCTAAAATGAGCTTTCCATAGTAGATCGATGTGAGCTAGCGCTTAGATTATAACCGCGAAATCGAGTTCTCGTCGGCGTCGCCCACGTGGTCGCTCACGATGACGGCGTTATGAAAGCCCTACCGCGCTCGTGGTTCGTCCATTTCCTTGCATGCGCTCTCGGTGCTTCTCGCATATCTCTGTCCCTTTCCTTTTCTCCCTCGCGCGCGCTCGTATGGCGGGTCGCCTGAGTGGGCATGCTCCCGCGTCTTTATGCCGCGACGGCGTCTCTGTCTCTCTCGCGCCCGCGCGTCGGATAAATGGCGTCAGTATTTTCCGCGCTTTTTCTCTCCCGCGACGGCGACATCTTTGGGGCTTGCGCGCCCACGCGGCGCGCGGTGCAAGCAAGCGTCCTTTCGCACCTCTCTCGCTCTCTCTCTCCCCCTCTCTCTCTCTCTTGCGCACTTGTACGGCGGGTGGCTTGAGCGAGCATGCTACCGCCGCTTGACGTCGCGGCATCGCCTCTCTCTCGCTCTCTCCCGCTCCCTCCCTCTTTCTTCTATCTCCAACTCTCCTCATTGTCCCAAGTGCCAGCATGTCACACAGCCTCCTGAGGTCTTCCTACACCTTTTGCCTCGCATATGCGGTCCTTCGGTGGAATTTCGGCCGAACTCACGCACGGGTGAGTCATTATGGTCTCGCATAAGGCACGTCAGTCAAAGCTCAGCCGCACGTTGAGCTGAGGCTACCTCGGAAATAACGAAAGTGTTCGATTCGCGACACTATACAACCTCGGTCAAACAGGTGACCTCGCTCTGTCGTAACCGCATGTTAGATCGACTCGGATCACTTCGCACTCGGATCAGTTCACACTCGGATCGCTTTGCCCTAGCACATATAACCACCTGGCTCGGCCCAGGTTCACTCACGGTATGTCGGCCACGGTTCTGCCGCACATGGAACCGTAGCCACATTGGCTTTAGATCGGACACTCGGAAAATGTCGGACCGGTTTTGCACCCGGGCAAAACTATTCCATCTCGCAGAAGGGGGGGCAGGAGGGATTAGGATGCTTCGCTAACACATCCGAGGCCCGCCTGGTCCCTTTCACCAATCACGGATACTGACGCTTGCATATTTACTTTCAGAAAATGACCCTCGCGGCTCAAACGGCTTTGCTTGAGTCCATCGAGCGCTTCTCCCAGGATGTTATCGAGACACCCGCCGATGAGTGGACACCGGGTCTCGTGACCAGCCGCTTGGAGCTTTTGGAGTCATATTGGGCTAACTTCGTATGCAACCATGTGACGCTGCTGCCCTTGGAGCAGGCGCAGAATAGTGATGGCATCCAGGGTGATCGATTTGTTAGGGGTGAAAAGGCCTACATCGAATGTCGGGGTCGACTCTACGATCAACAAAATCGACTCAAAGAACCGGCAGTTCCCTGCACTGTGCAGACGACAGCGGCAAGAAAACGTAGTACAATGAGACTTCCACGAATCAACCTTCCCCAGTTTAACGGATCTAAGAAAAATTGGGAATCCTTCAGGGACCTCTTCCGTTCTCTGATTGGCCAGGATCCGGAGCTGAATAACGTCGAGAAGTTATATTACTTAAAGACCCATGTCGAGGGCGAAGCCAAACAGGCTCTTGATCACCTGCAGATCACTGCTTCTAATTACACCACTGCTTGGGAAGCTCTTGAATCTCGCTACGATCAAAAGCGATTACTTGTCCAAGGGAATCTGAATGCGCTCCTCCATCTCCATTCGCTCAAGGATGAGTCCGCTTCTGGAATCCAGCAGCTGCTTGACGTGCTCGAAAGTCATCAAAGCCAGTTGCGGACGCTTGGCCTACCCGTAGAGAGTTGGGACGATTGGTTCGTCACTCTAGCAGCCGCCGCTATGGACGTTGGAACTCGACGAGCGTGGGAGGCAAATCCAATAATGATACCTCACCATCCTTTACACAACTGACGTCGTTCCTACAACGCTGCTCCAGGACTTTAAAATCTCTCGAGACTGAGCAGCAGAATCGACCAGCCGGGTCATCAAAGAAGATGGGCAGTTCCACTTTCAAACCAGGACTCTTCCGAGCCCTTGCCACTACTACCAGCGACTCAACCAACCGACCCTGCGTGGCCTGTAAAGGGTGGCACTACCTAGGACATTGTGAGAATTTCAAGGGTCTCGCTCCTAACGAACGTCGGCGCGTTGTTTAACTGCCTCAAAAGTGGTCATGCAGCGGAAACCTGCCCGTCCGCTAGCAGTTGCCGAACGTGCAATGGATCGCACTATACATTGATCCACGAGGGTGCAGGAAAACGCTCGGGGGGGATCACGCCCTCAGGAATTCCGGCGAAGATTTCTAAAACAGCTGCGACTCTCGCCACGACCACGAGTCCCCCTCTATACGACGCTTCCTCTTCATGACTGACCGTTCTGCCCACTGCCCTTATTTTTATCGGCGACGGGAGGCTGCGGAGAAAAAGGGTCAGAGCTCTACTCGATCCATGTTCGGAGGCAACTCTGGTGTGTCTCAGCATTGCTCGAAAACTAGGGGGCGGGACGGAGCGCCTCCGACTTGGAGTAGCCGATGTGTCCGGATCGCCCATGGACTCAGCTAGTGTTCGAACTCATCTCTATATCTTCGACCAATTGCAAACCGAGTCTTGGCGAGTAGAAGCCTACAGCCTGCAACGCATTGGAATAATAACACCCTCATTTCATTGTGGCTCCACTCTCGCTGACGTAGACCGAGAGCTCACCCTAGCAGACCTTCACTTCTCTATTCCGCGTGGAGTAGATATTATTCTTGGAGCCAACATTTACTGGAAGGTTCTCCTCCCTGAGGTTCGTTATTTCAAGAGTCTCCTTGCTCAGAGGACAGTCTTTGGGTGGACCTTAACTGGGAGCTTTCCTGTCAAAACCAAACCATCTCCCATGGCCATCTCCGCCTGTTCTATGCTGGACTCGGACGAGAGCAACTTTGGTCACGAGAGGCTCGTTGGGCTCGTACAAATATTCTAGGCGATTGAAGAGATACCCAAGGCTAAGAGGAAGTCAACGTCAGACATTGAATGCGAGCGCATCTATGCTACTGGCCACCGAAGAGATCCGTCGGGCCGGTACATTGTCCCACTTCCTATCAAGGGCAACGACCTATCACTTCTTGGCGAAAGTTACTTGTACGCCCACGTCGCTCTGAAATCAGTCCATAGACGGATGCAACGAGACGATACACTCCGCACTGAATACGATAAATTTATGGATGAATTTATTCATCTGGGCCACATGCGGCCTCTCTCTCAGATAGAGTTGCAGGACAGGTCCATCACGTCCAACTATATTCCCCACCACGGAATTTTGGCAGTTTAGCAACGATGGTCTCAAACTCCGAGTTGTCTTCAATGCTTCGCGCCCAACTTCCTCTGGGTGCAGTCTTAACGATATGCTATACGCGGGCCCTAAGCTCCAGAATGACCTGGCCGTTGTCGTCATCCGCTGGCGGAGACACAAGGTAGCCTTCTGCACGGATATCAAGATGATGTTTCGCCAAATCAGGGTGGAACCTCGCTATACAAATCTACAGCGAGTCCTCTAGAGCCCCTCCGATCAAGAGCCTGTCACGCATTATCAACTGCTGACCGTTACCTACGGGGAAACCTGTGCACCATACCTCGCTCTTCGTACGCTCCAGCAGTTTTGCCTTGATGATGGTGCACCCTTTCCACAGGCGGTCGACGCAATTGAGAGGGAGCTTTACATAGATGACTTTCTCAGTGGGGCTGACACCCTGGAGTCCACTCAGAGACGAGCTAATCTCTCTGCTCAAGGCGGGGGGCTTCACCCTCAAGAAGTGGGTGTCCAATTCACCAGAGTTTCTAACTGGAATAGATCCAGCGGACAGACTACGCCCAAGTTGGCTCCATTTCTGTGCTGATGGTCCTGTCAACGAACTTGGTCTAGCCTGGGACCCCGTAGAAGACTGCTTTCGGTTTGTGGCACCGCCCGTCAACAGCGAACACAACATGACCAAGAGGAAGGCCCTAGCAGAACTGGCCAGGATCTTTGACCCTGCAGGATGGCTAGCCCCCGTCACCGTTGTGGCCAAAATGGCCATCCAAGATCTCTGGCGCATCGATGTGGGGTGTGACGAGCCTATTCCAGAACAATGGACTCGTAACTGGCTACGTTTTCAAAGTACGATGAAACAAGTCGGTTCTTTGGGATTACCTCGCTGGGTTCATTGCAGCAAGACGAGCCGCATCCAGCTCCATGCATTCGCTGACGCCAGTCGCTGAGCAATGGCGACCGTTGTGTACTGCCGATCGCCTGAGGACTCGCAGGTGACGACCAGCCTCCTCTGGGCAAAAACCAAGTTACCCCCCTAAAGAGTCTAGGATCATCTGCTGTCCGAACAGCCCGAATGACAATCCCCAGACTTGAGCTTCGCGCGGCCCTATTAGCCGTTTGAGTGCTACAATTCACAGCGAAACATCTCGGCCCCAGGTCGTCCAACCGCCCCTAGAGTTTCGGAGTTCGTGCTCCCGTCAGCTGCCGTGTTGAGGAGAGGAGTGTCATGGCCTGGCGCCCTGTATTATAAATTCGGCCGCGCGATATTCGATTAGGTATAAGAGTAGTCGAGAATAACTTAGGTTTTCGGAAGTATTAGTTCTCAGGGCGAGTCTATGACGTGCACGCACACGGGGTAAAAGTGCCACGGCATACTTTCAATAAATATATTATTGAAGTTTTGACATCTAGACAAAACAATGTATAGTTGACCATGAGTAATTAATGGTCGTCTTAAGAAAATACCTATAGAATCAAAACCTTGTCCTTGAAATTTATTAATTGTTATAGCAAATGCTAATACAATATTGAAATTGCTTTCTAAATAAAATAAATGGAAATGAAGTTGAATCTCCTGTATTTAATGTTATACGAGATATAACTACTTCTTCATCAATTCTTGATCGCCTGCAATTATTTCTGCTTTAATATTATGATTACATAAGCCAAATTATCCTTAATCGTGTACCATTACACATACCCTCAGCTATATTATCTTTCAAATCTTCTGAAAGAAAATGTTTAGATCGTTTTCAAAGTAAGGTACCTTGAATGCTAAAATGAACGATGTGAAAATTTACGCAATTGGAATGGAAGCATTACATTACATGCTTCTTAAAAAATAACATATATATGAGAATCATTTTCTATTAAACCCATAGCGAGTGCAGTTTCTTTATAAGTTTCATATGTAATGTTATTATAAGTTTGTAAATCTTTAAAAGAAGTAGCAACTTCTATACGATTTAACAATAATTTTAGAAAAAATCTTTTAGTATCTTTTGGTGATACGATATTTAATCGTCCAATGGCTGTAAATCGTTGCGATTGTTTTCTTTTCATCCACGATTTATATTTAAAAACATAATATTGTGGAATTTCGACATACTTTATAGTTTTTGCAAAGTCATCCTTTATATTTAATTTAAATCATGCCATTAATGTAGTTTCTTTCTTAAGTAAAGCTTCACATTCTTTGTTTTCTTTAAAAGTAATTTTTCTCCAAGTCAGCTAAACGAACAATAGAATGATTTCTACCGCACAAAGGAAATTCTTGTAAACGCCAAGCTGCTTCCATTGGACTTAAATATCTACCGTCTAATAACGATTACATTCATGTTACAGTTATGTGAAATAATATTTATATGAAATATTGTTATTTTAACTCTGGGGGGTTAGGGAAAGGAGCGAGCAGAGGGGCGAAGCTTCACTAGTATGTGCGTGTGTGCGTGTGTGTATGTGCGTGTGTGTATGTGCGTGTGTGTATGTGTGTATATATATATATATACACGTCACTTTGAAGAGGACTAAAGGAATAATATCTCTCATGTTACTGTCTATGCAATTAGGGATATTATTTCTTTAGTCAAGTATCTTTAATTTTTTTTAATACACTTGGAAAACTTAATACACTTGAAAGACTTAATACACTTGGAAGACTTAATACTAAGCTCCGGCCAAGTTATTTACTCGAGATTCTGTAACTTGTGCAAGGTCACACTGCATCGGACTCGGCAACTCATGGGGATAACTATCCAGGACGCTGGAACACCCCATCACCATTCTTCACTCACACTCGGATCAATTTAGCAGGACCGCTCATAAACTCATCGAAGGAGCGTGAATCCAAATCATACAAGTGCTGGATTTGTATTTTTGTGCTCTCACAGCATTGTCATCAGCTGTTCATCTATACATGGTCAGTGGGTACTCATCTGAATGATTTCAATACGGCGTTCGTATGGTTTATTTCAAATGGAGAACTACCTCCGCAACATTTTCAACAACAAACTCAACTTGGAACAACTCTCATCAATGATGGCACTCCATGGATACTCAACCCACCTGCAGCATTTCGTATGATGTAAGGGGAAAGCAGTGGTGAAATCAATAATATTCCATCATCATCAGACTATGAATGACATCATTTTCAATGTGAAACTTATTTATTCTTGCTGACTTAATTGAAGGTTTGCTCAACTCAAGGCCGTAACAACCACTCAAAGAAGATTCAGAAGATATTTAGATACTCATTTTGACTTTTGTTCTCATTAATAAGTTATTAAACTCAATTTCTCGCTGGGTTTCTAAACTTCAATGAATTTCAGCTGTCCAGCTGGCAACTTCTCAATGGATAACTCAGGTACTCTGGCAGCAATAAATGACTCAACAACTGTCTCAATCTATTTCAACAAGGCATCACTCATTCTACGAAATCAATTGAAGTTCATGGTACTCAACACGGATAATCATCAAATAGTATATGGCTACTCTCAGAAAATATTGAACTGCATCACCAAGGAACTTACAACCTCACAAAAAGAAACTCAAGGTGGCAACCTCTCAATCTACTCAGAATTCAGCCACTCGCCGTCGTGTCAGTACTATCGGAATTAAATCAACCTGGCGGTTGATGGCGGGCGGAATGTTTGGGAATTATCTATATTTGAATTTCCCGCGGTTTCGCAATTAAAGGACAACTCAGTAGCCGGTCGCGTGACGGCAGCACACATCAGCTACTCTCTGCGGAACAGCTGATTCGCTACACTGATTAGCCGAATATGACAAAAACTCATGCTGTCTCTCTCACATTTACACATGTAAATGAGAGAGACACTGATTTGATTTACGCCTTGATGACAAGTTCAAAACGAAGAAGACGGATGTGCTCTCTCTCACTCTTAGTAAGTACAGCGTGCTCGCCATGCGGCCGCTTGTACTTCTCACACCGCGGCATTCTCTCTTAGTCAAGTCTCAGAGTAACGACCACGTGGAAAACTCAGTGCGCACGTTCTCGGCAAGTCTCGTCGGATGGACTCAAGTGTGATCGTTCTCACTTTTTCCACATGGACTTAATACGGCATCATCTCACACGGCATCTCGTGTAGTTGTGCTGCTCGCCCGGCATTTCATCGCTGGCGGTTCTCAACTGGCTTGGTTCACTCGGCCTTCTCAACTATGGTGTTCATCTGGCTTCTCTCATCGGCAGCTTCGCAGATACTAATGGTCGTGCTGCTCATACAAGGAAAAAAAAATACAAAAATGCTTCAGATCTTCTTTCTTGTCGACGTTTCGGTCATTTTTTGACCCTTTTCAAGACATTTTATTAAATAAATATTACAATTATTCTCACAAAAAAATTTTTGATGTATATAATAAATATAAAAAAAGATAGAAACTTACAATGTCAAGAGTTTGCTTAATTAAATCGTAGACAGTGTG
>JAWWEQ010051058.1:0-10644 GCA_035583055.1 Torymus tubicola | reverse complement strand
AAGGCCAAGAAGACCGGAAAGGCCCCGGCTGCCAAGCCCAAGGCACCTAAGCCCAAGAAGGCAGCTGCACCCAAGGCTAAAGCAGCCAAGAAATAAATTATTTCATCATAAAATCGGTCCTTTTCAGAACCAAACATCATCGAAAATCAAACGGCCCTTTTCAGGGCCACAAACAAAATTAAACGTACTACAAACTTTTTCTTCACACATTGAAATACTTCCAATAAGATGCATTAAATTATCCATACAATATACTATGATTACTTTTATAATATTGTTTAAATTTATAAGATAATAGTGGTGTATGTTTAAAAATCACGGTGTGATGCGCGCCACCGCTTCGCTCTGACGTAAACGTCCATACGAAGACAAATAGTACATTAAGATGCGTGTGCCTTAAGTAGCCCATTATTGCACGGTGTAAGCTTACGGCACGGTCTGTCTAGGTGCAATAATGGGCTACTTAGATCACGTGTAGGTCTGACTTAGACTAGGCAGTTGAGAAAACGCTTCAACTTGTCATTGACTCACGTCGTAAGTTTGGCAGTGTAGTACCATATTATATGCCTATATGATTCTAACTTAATTTAATACTTTAATAAAACGTGCATTATTCGAAAAGGAGGTTCTGAATGATAATTTTGAAAACAGATACGAAACTGGAATAAATTTTTATATATATCTCAGAATTTTCTCAGAATTTTTTCATTTCACAATGTTTTTATATACTACAAAAGGTGCATTTTCCCATAAGAGACCATGCTATTTTTAATCGGTTATTTCTTGTTTCTGAAGTTCTAAATCTTCACAAAATTTGAACCAGAGTTTCAGTGCACTTTAATACAACTGTCACCTCAATATCAAACGATTTTCATTTCAAATTCTATTACCGAGGATACTCCCTTAAGTGTGGGCTTAGGCCACACCGTGCTATAAATCACTTTCTCGTCCCTAGTAGAAATCGCCCATTTTTCTCCCATTATGAAACGATTTTTCTACCAGTCGACTGAAATGGCCATAAAATGGGAGAAAAATCGTTTCATCAATGGGAGAAAAATGAGCGATTTCTACCAGGGGTGCCAGTATCGAAATATACTATGAATAAATGCTAAGCAAAGAAGTTGCACAAAAATGAAATCTTTTCAGACATTATTGCATTTTCTCTTGCTACTAAATTAGGAACAGAATCCAATAGAACGCGTAAAACATTTCATTAGTAGAGATGCAATGTAAAATATATCCTCTTTTAAACAAATCTAGAACCCTTATATATTATTAACACAGTATTTCTTGTTTGATTAACTACTTCTTATTTATAAAATGTATATATACCTAGTTGAATTTCACGCATAGTGTAGAGTAAATTCAACTTTATACATTCAAACGATACCATGACGTGTTTTACGCATACTATAAAGAAAAATACTGTCGATCACATGGGTGAACTGATTTCTTATATCTTATACAAATATTGTGGATAGAACTAGAAGCATTATTTCACAGCTATCTATAACAACATTCACTTTATTGTAATGGCACAAATATTCGTAAAATTAGGATTGCTATATAATAAAGAATATAATAAAGTCGGAAGAATCGAATGGAGAAACATGGCGAAATTTTAGAATCGGAAACCAGGCATAAAAATTTTCACTATTTAATATCTCTAATATGAGAAATTCTTTTGATACGAAATTTTGTGTGCAACATAGTATAACAATATAAAGCATGTTATTATTTTTTTGATTTCATATAAAAACGTTGAAAATTGTAGTAAGTAATTGAAATTCTCGGGGACCCATTTCAAATTATATGTAGCGCGGTCGTCCTGAGGCTCTTCTGTACTTGCCTTCGGAGCGCCTCCGCGCTCCTGGATATTTTGAAACCGTATCAATATCAAAAAAAAGATTTTTTGACATGATTTGAAAACTTTCTACAGAAATTAAAAAATATATGTGCGATAAGTTTTCTTATCTCTGCAGAAAAATTGGGAAAAATAAACTTCACTGTTTATTTTTGAATATAGAAGATTATACAATCATCTTAATGGATGCATAATATTTATTAAATAAATAGTCAATTGTACGTTCAAAATTTTTGGTGGCCCTGAAAAGGGCCGATTGTTTTGAAATTTGGAATTTACTCCAATTTACTTGGAGCTAGTGTATTTAGTAACAGCCTTGGTGCCTTCACTGACGGCGTGCTTAGCCAGTTCACCAGGGAGCAGAAGCCTGACAGCAGTTTGGATCTCCCGGGATGTGATGGTCGACCTCTTGTTGTAGTGAGCCAGGCGGGAAGCTTCAGCAGCGATACGCTCAAAGATGTCATTGACGAAGCTGTTCATGATGCTCATGGCTTTGCTGGAGACTCCAGTGTCAGGGTGAACCTGCTTGAGGACTTTGTAGATGTAGATGGCGTAGGATTCCTTCCTCTTCTTCTTGCGGTTCTTCTTGTCTCCCTTGGCAATGTTCTTTACTGCCTTTCCGGCCTTCTTCACGGCTTTGCCGCTGGATTTGGCTGTAGGTGCCATAACGAATTCTCGGTTGTATACTGGATACGGTCGAACTCAGAATGTTTCTGCCGACAACGCAGCCCGGCTTTATACACGATGGAGCAGCTGCTCCGATCCAACAGATGCGAACGTCCCCCCTCCACTCACCAGTTCGGCGTTGCTGTTGGAGCGGCGCAGCTGCTTCGATACGTATAAAAAGGAGCCCCCGAATAGACGCAGTATCCATTCGCTTACTTTTTTACGTGAAGCAAGTCGCACTACTACTCTTATCAAAATGTCTGGCCGTGGCAAAGGTGGTGGCAAAGTTAAGGGAAAGTCAAAGACTCGTTCCAACAGGGCTGGACTCCAGTTCCCCGTCGGTCGTATCCACCGTCTGCTCCGCAAAGGAAACTATGCTGAGCGCGTCGGTGCTGGTGCTCCAGTTTACCTGGCCGCCGTCATGGAATACTTGGCTGCTGAAGTCCTCGAGTTGGCTGGCAACGCTGCTCGTGACAACAAAAAGACGAGGATCATCCCCCGTCACCTTCAGCTCGCCATCCGCAATGACGAAGAGTTGAACAAACTTCTCTCCGGAGTAACCATCGCCCAGGGTGGTGTTCTCCCCAACATCCAGGCTGTTCTTCTGCCCAAGAAAACCGAGAAATCTTCTTAAATTATATTACCCTATTTTAAAAACAATCGGCCCTTTTCAGGGCCACCAAATGATCTAAACGTTTGAAATAACTATTTTCAATTACGCTTCATTAAATAACAATAAGGGAACTTTTATCCTTATTTTTTTATTCAAAGCAAAATAATGACATGTGCATATCTGTTTGTTTTTTAATAATTAGAAGTACCATACTATTTTAATAATTCCGAAATATTATTTTTTATATCTACTCAGAAACAAGATAAAATCAATACTTTAGAATTACAATACAAACCTATTTGCATTTTGAGAATAAAAAGCCAAACTCTTGGGACATCATGTTCGGAAAATTTAAACAACTGCATCCCAGATTTTAGTGGGTATTATTTCCTACAGACATTATTTCTTAGCTTAATTAAGCAAATAAAGCAATACCAGTAAGTTTTTATTTGGTTACATCAAAATAAAAATACTTAATAAAAATAATTTCATTTTTTTTAATTTTAATGTTTTAGTGTAGTGGATTTGAAATTTTCAAACATTTTATTATTTGTTCAATTGAAGACTACCTGCACTTTTCTGAATTTTAATACCAATAACCCTGTAATTTAGTATGTTCCATTTCGATATCACACTTCGATATTTTGGTTATCGAAATTTCCTGGGATGGTAGATTATAGAATCTAAATCACGCTTTCGTATTCTTCTTATATAAAAAATTTATAATGTATGTATCCACGTTAAAAGATTTGGTGGCCCTGAAAAGGGCCGATTGTTAATATTATGTGCTGAAAAGAATTATGCTCGCTCTCCACGAATGCGTCTGGCCAACTGGATGTCTTTGGGCATGATGGTGACGCGCTTGGCGTGAATGGCGCAAAGGTTGGTGTCTTCGAAGAGACCGACGAGGTAAGCCTCGCTGGCCTCCTGAAGGGCCATGACAGCTGAGCTCTGGAAACGCAAGTCGGTCTTGAAGTCCTGAGCGATCTCACGGACCAAACGCTGGAAGGGCAACTTGCGGATGAGGAGCTCGGTGCTCTTCTGGTAACGACGGATCTCACGAAGAGCGACGGTTCCAGG
Organism: Torymus tubicola; assembly: GCA_035583055.1. Taxonomy (NCBI): domain Eukaryota; kingdom Metazoa; phylum Arthropoda; class Insecta; order Hymenoptera; family Torymidae; genus Torymus; species Torymus tubicola. Next base: position 6,421 of record JAWWEQ010051058.1, on the reverse strand, counting down.
CCTGTAACGGTGAGGCTTCTTTACTCCACCAGTAGCAGGCGCACTTTTGCGTGCAGCCTTGGTGGCCAGCTGTTTGCGCGGAGCCTTTCCTCCGGTGGATTTACGGGCGGTCTGCTTGGTACGAGCCATTGCGAACAAGATTCGTGTCGGTTAACTGACAAAACGAAAATATACCCTATACCTCCTCTTCGCTATATATACCCTAGTGGCGTGGAGCAGCTCTAAATTCATTGGCTGAGAAATTCTGGAGGGGGAAGTTAGTACGCTAGCACTCAGCTGTGGCAGCTGCTGCAGTGGGGGATCGGTGTCGAAAATGTATAAAAAGTGAGCAGCTGCCTGAGGGAAGCATCATTTCGCTGTTTGCAGTAGCTCAGTTTAGATCTATATTCCAAGATGACTGGCCGTGGTAAGGGAGGAAAGGGATTGGGAAAAGGAGGAGCCAAGCGTCATCGCAAAGTCTTGCGTGATAACATCCAGGGTATTACCAAGCCCGCCATCCGTCGTCTGGCCCGTCGTGGAGGTGTAAAGCGTATCTCCGGATTGATCTACGAAGAAACTCGTGGTGTCCTCAAGGTCTTCCTTGAGAACGTCATCCGTGACGCTGTAACCTACACCGAACATGCCAAAAGGAAGACTGTCACGGCTATGGACGTCGTCTATGCTCTGAAGAGACAAGGCCGTACCCTCTATGGTTTCGGCGGCTAAATAATTCCCGTTTGATTTTTCTATTAATACAATCGGCCCTTTTCAGGGCCACCATATATTCAGAACGTTAAACAATTATTCATTTATATTTTGTGTAAATTGAAGTACACATTTTAAATTTTTAACATTATATTTATATCAAACGTTTTATTTTAAATGCATTATAAAAAACGTACAACCTAATACGTAAAGCACGCGTTGTACGTAAATGGCGATTACAACTCGCTCTTCATTTTGGGACTTATACTGCTTTCTTTGAGTGTAGACGTTTATATTAGCTTTTAGAAATGTTAGAGTACACTATGTATTTCATATTTTTTAGCAATTGTAATGAATTTTCATATAATTATCATTTTTTATTGTATTACGACACTGTAAAACAGAAATGAATATGACCGATTGAAACTCGAAACATCGAAATTAAAAAATATCGATCGGAATTAAAAAAAAATTTATCTGCTTGAATTGAAAATGTGAAAATTATGGAAAAAATTGAGAAAGAACTCAAATATTCAAGTAATAAGATTAATTGCAAATAAAAACACGAATTATTTCGTGATCCTGCGAAAAACTTTTTATCAAATACCCATCAAAGATGTCCACAAAACAATAATCTCAAACCTTCTTCCGATTTAAACTGCAAAGGTTAAATGAAACTTTCACAGCTGGGTGCTTAGCCAAATTTGTTTGTACTTGAAAATTGATTTCAAATGACCAATTAAATAGTTTACTTTAGTTTTATTTCAACTTATAAGTTGACTTTTGATTTTCCTGTGTATCAAAAATTTGTTGCAAATGAACCAAAAATATGATTCTATTTTTTTAATAACATTTTAGGAATTAGAATAATTTTAAAATTTTTGTAATTGGTTTATTTGAAATAATTAATTATTTTAGTTTGTTAGCAAAAATAAGACAGTTAGAAAAGATGGAAGGAAAATTAAATTATAACAAATGCCCAGATGGATTTAAAATATTATTATAAAAATATATTATATATTAAAACCATTAAATTATATTTACAACTTTTAGTGACTCGAATTATATGCCATTGAATGCAAATTTTTAAAATATAGATGTGTGAAAAGAATTTTAGAAAAATTTAGAAAAATTTTATAAAAGAATGTACAAACAAGCAAAACGGCATGCAAAATAAATGAGGTGAAACTTATCTGTATAAGATATTTAATTGAAGGTATAAGAAATCAAGTCAAAAATCAGTTGAAAAATAAGCTGATTTTTTTAGTTGGAATTCACGCTACACAATATAATAATATAAAGAACATATAATAATACAAATTAATAAAACATCGAATCAATTATATTTACTATTAATGTGACTTTTTCAGTAAACTACTATTTACTGAAAAAGTCACCATTCATTGAAATCGATTTGTAATAAAAATAATTTTTTTTATACACAAAAATTAAGTGAACGTAATAAGACAATATAATTCATTTATAAAAATTTACCGTTTACATGTTATCATCAATGTTATTTCTTATTCTTATCAAAAAGCTTTACCTCGAACCAAGAATTACCGAACCAATAATATCCAGCTCGAATTTTAATACTGACACTAGAAAAAGCGACACCATACGTGAGAAAAAACGTGCACTAGCCTTGAATAATGCAATACCGTGAATAGGAGCAGAAATTGTTTAATATTAAAGGTTTTTTTACGTCTTCTGCCAACAAAAAAGTAAATAGAGGATCATTAACTTACACTAATTTTAAGATATTATTCAAGTTTTTATCATTATCAGTAAAGATGTTTTCATTGTATGTTTGCATTTGCCATTTCATTAGGTTTACAGAGTTGTAAAATACAAAAGTTAAAGTTTTGATATTTGGCTCTAATAATTTTTCAATGTTATTTCTTGTAGAATTATATGGATCTTGTCTGTATAAGAGTATTAAAAGAAATGACTTTAAATCAATTTCTTTCTTTTTATTACAGTTCAAATTAAAAAACAAATATGTACATAAATTTTTATTTGAAAATATAATGTATGATTTGTGAGTCAGATCGATTAAGTTGATGATTGTGCTGAGCGCATGTTTACTGAAAGACCAGTTCCATTCCGGGTCTTGCTCGAGAGCTTCACACAGCCTGTAGACGTAGAGGATCATATAAAGGTAATTTATATTATCGAAGATCATAAAATAATGGTATAATTTTTCACGAAAACGACGGAGTAATGAAATACATGCAAAAAAATTAATTCCAATTTTGTTAATCTCAGAAATGATGCAAAATGTATTATTAAATATATATGTACTAATTAATTTTTGATACTTAAGTTTATAAGACACCATTCAACCGTGATATAAATTTTATTTAAATATAAATATTATCCTAAACAAAGAAATTTAATTACCTATAATTTGTTATTGCACAAAAATAGATATTTCATAATAAGATGCTCTGCTTGGCCTGTATACCTGCTCTGCCTTATCCGTTTTGCTTTGACTATTTTGTCGGCTACTTAGCGCTTATTAGTTACTTCCCCAGAAGAAACTAATAAGGCGTTGATAGAACAATCGAACTATAGCGCTAGAAACAGAAAAAGCAAGCAGAATATACGTGAAGCAAAGCAACTTATTGGGAAATCTTCGTAAAGTTCGTTTTCGTATAGACATATCTCTCAATCATGCATGCATCGCAGAAGCCAAACGTTGCAGTGTATTGTATCATTTTAAATTCGGAAAAATCGCTAAAAGAGAAATAAAGTTCATTTTATTAATTTTTTCAGTAATCGTGTTATTCTGCAATCTTAAGTATTTCATATTTCAAAAATGAATACAATAAGAAAAAATCATATCACGAAACTTGGAGTGCAGTCACTTTTAAGATTTAGGTAAATATTGAATTATATATATCCTAAATAGCAAATAATACTATTAACTCACCTAAGAAATTGTAAAAAAATGTTATCTATATTTATTAAGCTTTTCAAAAATAAATTTGTGGTCACTAATAAATAAAAATATCTTCCTTTTGAATCAGTACTTCAGTAACAGCAGCAACCCCAAAAAGACAATTTGATAAAACAAAGTCAACAGTTGATTTTCAAGATGTTTCTCATCACTCAAAGCTCTGTGATGTATGGTGGGATCGCAATGGTGCAGTGAGTGCACTTCATGCTATGAATGCTGTAAGAATAAAATTTGTTAAAGATGGTCTTGCAAATGCAGGGTATAAAGAAAGCAATCCAAGTCGTCCTTTAGAAGGTATAAAAATCTTAGATGTTGGATGTGGTGGCGGAATTTTGTCAGAATCTCTTGCAAGAATAGGAGCTAATGTTACTGGTCTTGATGCTTCGAAAGAACTGGTATCTATTGCAAAACAACATGCTCAATTAGATAGAGATATTTCTTCTTCAAATTTGAAATATGTGCACGGATCAATAGAAGATTTTGCTGAAGTACAAAAGAAAGAATTTGACGCAGTTGTCGCATCTGAAATCATTGAACACGTAACTGATCAAGAATTATTTCTCAAAGTAAAAAAGAATTATTATGTAATTTAAATCAAAATTTGTTATAGTTAAAAATATAAAATAAGTTTATTCATATATGTTTTAGAGTTGTGTAGAAGTATTAAAATCTAGAGGTTCTATATTTATAACAACATTCAATAAAACTCTACTATCGTGGTTTACTGGAATTATTGGAGCAGAATATATTTTTCGTATTGTACCAATTGGAACACATAATTGGAATAAATTTATTAGTCCTGATCAAACTAGACAACTGTTAGAAAAATGTAAGTGTTTTGTGATTATGCTAAAATAAAATTAAAACTTTTTACAATAATATAATTTCTTCTTTAGATAATTGCGAAACAAAGTTAATTCATGGACTTATTTATAATCCTGTAGTACATGAATGGTCACTAAGCTCTTCAACTGCAATTCATTATGCTCTTCATGCAGTAAAACAAGAAACTTGTAAAAACAACAAAAATTCAATTAATTTGTAAATAGAGCAGTCCGTGGCACAATTGGTTATATGATTTTTGTTTGCTATTATCCAAATTAAAGTGAGAACATGTAAACGGAATAACATACAAATAAATTTTTTCATATATATATATATATATATAAGAATGTAAAAGCATGAAAGGACTATTTATTATTATTTAAAGTATAAGGACGAAGAACACGCGAATTATAGGATCTAAAAATAAACGAAATATACTAAATTTGAATGTTTTGGGTCAAACAGTATCGGGCTACGCGTCGCGGGATTCGTTAATCCTCTTTAGAATGTCGTGCAACCCTAATCTTGCTATATAAATATACATACACCGCGCAAACAATTTTGTCCGGACTACGAGATGAAGAGAAAATACCTCAAGGTAGCCATCAAGACAGAATAGTGAAAATATTGACAGAACTTCTGTGAGGAAGTAGATTAAGACTCCGTACAAAACGGTCATGAGCCAAATCAAGCCAAGAGGAGGTACTGTTCCTACATTCTCTTCCTACCTCAACAGAACTGTTCAACATTTGTTCCCAGCCCATCCAGTAAGACTGCAGGAAATTCGCCTAATGACCAGAGGTTACTAAAAGTACAAACGGCTGCTAAAAGGATCTACGTTTGAAAAGCTCCGGGATTGGACGAGATTCCCGGTATGCAAGAGATTTTTGCCATCACATTGAAAGGTGCAAGACTATTACTTCTCCCAAAGAGTGTGTACGACATTTATAAAAAAAAATGATAACATGAATGAATTTTTTTAGGTCCAAAAACGATCGCAATCTTTTCTAGGATTCATATTAACACTTTTGGACAATAAAAAGGTATCTCCATGAATTTTTTGGTAGAGAAAGTCCGGATCAGACTTTTAATTTTTTAAATTTATATATATAAAGTATTTTTATTGAAAAGCTGAGAAAATTCTACGAAAAAAAATATTGTTGTGTCTATCGTGAAAAATGCTTCCTTAAGGTGTTATAAATGCATGAATATCGGTCAAAAATGCAAAAAATCATCAAAATTCAGTTTTTGACCTCTTATATCTCCAAAACTAAGGGTCAAAAAAATCTAAAAAAATTCAGCTATATCCAGAATGAGTAGCAGAACATTTCCTGCGAGTTTCAAGAAAATCTATTTTTTGACCTCTGTATTTGACAGAGACTTGGCCACATATATTTTATATGTGTATTTAGTTTAGGAATAAAAACCTACCTGGATATATAAAAAAGGTGCTATAAAGTAGTAATTGTATATAAAAATCGTAAAGTGCATAAATTTAAATATTATAAAAAAATAAAAAGCTAAAAAAATTATTAGATTAAATCTGAATTATTATTTTATTAAGCATTATTATAAATATCAATATTTGATAATTTTACAAAACTTATTTGACTTCCTTCAATTGCAAATTTATAAATAATAACTATAATTCTTAATTATTCTTTCCTTTTTACATTCTACAAAAGGTTATTTCTATTAATTATCTTATAAATGAACAAAATATTTAAGTAACTAACACAATAGTAGATTGCATGCTACGATCGCGAAACGGGCTCGTTTTCCTCGGGCGACATACTCATCTAATGAAAAAAATTTTAGGAGGGTAGAGAGGAGGGTAGAGACGAGGGCCGACAGGAAGGAGAGAGGAAGGTTGAGGAGGGATGAGGAGGGTTCAAAAGGGTTTCAATATAACGTAAAATTTGACACAATATTACGTTATATTGAGGAGGG
>JAWWEQ010051057.1:0-75777 GCA_035583055.1 Torymus tubicola | reverse complement strand
CACATCAAAATACATAAGAATATGATAGTCAGTGCTCTGGGTTTGACCACTTTCTTTTTTCTGTGTGGCTGTGTTATTAAATTAAGAAGACATTTATATTTTATTATTAGTAAAAACCGATCAAAATCAATCAATATTTGTTTTTTTAGATAATTTTCCGTTTACTTTTCGACATATTCACATTTTGAAAAATCTTCCCCGGGTAGTATAAATAAGATATTTTTGAATTAAACGTAATGTTTTCATTGACACTATTCATTTCACGTAACGCAGATACTGTTAATGATTAAATAAACTTTAAATTGCCTTTCAAATCTATAAAAATATAACGTTCAGAGTTTTACATCGAGGTCGCAAATACGACACGCCATAGGTCGTAAGAGCTGCTTACTTAGTGCGGCGAAAGCGATTCCCGCAATTTCCAAATTGAATCCGTCTCCAATGATGAGGCGAACGACGATGACGGCGACGGTAAGGGTGGGGAGAGGGCGGCAGTGGAGGAAATAAGGCGCAAAAAGCGAATCAAAGGCCCCGGATATTGCGAGCAAATTCGTTCCTCGAGACGATGAAAAAGTCCCGAGCGCAACGGTGTGTTGTCGAGACTCCTTTTTTCTCCCCCGTCCACTGGTGTCAGATCGAGATTTGCTTATCAGTAGATGATGAGACTTTTGAGAATTAATGCACGTATGCGGCATGTCTGTCACTCGTCATTACAATACAATACTAATAATATTTTTAACGGATAGATTACAAAGCCCAAAGTTAAATAGTAATTTTCTTTTATTTTATAAAAACATTTTCAAAACAGGAAAAATTCTACGAATATATTGCTAAAGTGCTTTATTAGTAAGAAGGATCTTTATTTACTTACAGAAATGTTATGTTTCATAAGATCGTGCTTTGAAATCATAAAAAGTATTAAAAAAAACACATAATAATTTCGATATGAGTTCTTCGATTTTATTACTGTATTACTGTAGCCCAGAAGGAGGGGGCGGGGGGATTAAACACTGCACCAAATTCCAAATAAATCTTTAGTTTAAGATTTTTTATCAATTTGGCTATAAACAATCGCTTAAGGCGGTCTTACACCTATAAATTTGGAAAAAATCAATATTTTTTTTATTTAATTTTTCGAATGTTAAATTAAAGAGCGAGAGCTTTCTAGATCTTTTTTCAGAATTAGAAAATGTTGAATCCTTCAAAAGTTACATGAGTTTGAAGTTGAGCAAAAAATTCACAAAAACAGTGTAAAAAGGTCAACAATTGTCTCAGCCATTAATCACGTGTATTTTAGACTCAACTTCAAACTCACGTAACTTTTGAAGAATTCAACATTTTCTTATTCTAAAAAAACATCTGCAAAGCTCTCGCTCTTTAATTTTATTTTCTTTTCTCCAAATATTTTATTAAGTTGTTTTGGTGGAATGATTTAGAACTAAATTATTTTTAATCATTTTTAAACAATAGATATCTTTTCTAGACACCCTAACTAACAAGAAAAACTCAATTTGGAAGGTGTCGCCGAAAAAAAATTTTTGGGTCCATTTTTCGAAGTTTTTCGCAGCGTTTGTGAGATTTGCACATATACGTAATTTAAACACATACCAAAATTTTAAATGAGATTCGTGAACTAAAATCGCGCGCTCAGTTGATAAAAAGTGTGAAAGACGCCGCTGCAAGGATGCCACGAAACATTACCATGCGCCATAATCGCTGCCTCGCAGCAACGCAGCTGTCTGTGTCGGCTGCTCTATGCGCCCACGTGTTTTTATTTTGAATGTGTTTGGGGTTAGTTTCATTGACATAGACATTCAGCCAAGTTGTACCTTGTGTTCCCCCAAAACTTCAACCAACTGGATATTAGATAAGTATAAATTAACTAAATAAAAATTAAATTTCTAAAAAGCATAGATACTTTGTGGAAATTTCTTTTTCAGATTAGCAGTAATGATTTTAGATTCAGATAGCTATTGAAAGAGGTTACATCCAGATAATTATTCAGAGAGACTAATTATCATGAAATATGATAAAATAATCTGAAAGATTAAGAGCTGTATAAGCTGTACCTCTAGTAGCGATAACTCTTATGTAGTACGTTGCATATTTATTACTTCTTTCTTTACTAACTAAAGTTACAGATTTATTACTTTTTCTTACAATCAAGCATTTTTTTTATAATCAGCATTAAATTTCTCTTGTAGCAATTAAAACTTTTCTTCAGCTATCCAATACATTAAAGATTTTTTATTCTTCTTTATATGATTTGCTTTCATAGTATTAGAGTAAATTTTGAATTACTATTTTCCTTTTATGTGTATATTTCTTGTGATTTTTTGAATATTTTAATCGCAGCAGCTTATTTTATTGTATCAACTAATTTAAAATAATTATTTTTTACAGAAATTTGTATCTGCTTAACCAGTCTTTTCCAAGTTATATTGATGTATTTAAGATGTTTAACTGGTTAATACTGCCTGTACTGTTTAACAGCTTGAGTCCATACGTGCTGACCCAGAATAATGGTAAGCCATATCTTCTTTTGTAAAATTAATAGAAAATTGTTTACAATATTAACTAGAAATAGGTATTTATATGTTTCAGAAAGTGGAAAACGTTTTATAGCCAAGAAGTGATTATTATAGTGAAGATATGAGATTTTGCTTTCAAGGCTCATTTCTCAAGATATGAAATTTTGATGGATTTTCATGGGGTAAAATGCAATTTACTTGTAATCCATCCACCTAGGGTAAATGTGGGTATTACTACGGAGGTGCCAGTTCCTGTTGATATTTATAAAATCATTCAAAATAATTAATTCATGACCTGTAATTTATTTTTAAGTACATTATAAAATATTTTAAGTGTGACTAATTATATATTAAAAGAAACAAGTTCTCTTAAAAATTAAGGACAAATTTTTTATTGGCATTTGAAATTTAACTTAGATCAAATCTTGATAGATTTTGTTAAATGCTAGTCATATACATCTTTCTAAAATCGACAATATTTTTTATTTTTACGATATTGTAACAGAAGTAATGGTTTTAATAATTAAAGTAGGCTTTCCTTCTTAACATCCGATGTTCAAAAATGTATTTAGAATTAGTTTTTAATATTAATTTCGAACTGCAGTATTGCACATTGGAAAAATGCTTTTGTGTGTATTACGGCAGTGTATTCACTGCGCCAGCGACAGACCTAACCTTATCCTAACTTCGTCTTTGTATGCGTATAAAAGTGGACGTAACACGCGAAGAAAAACTGATTCTGAGTAAAGTTGAACAATGTTTAATAATGTTTGACTAAAATAAAGTTCACATGTTTAAGTACCTATTTGTGTTATAATTTTATTTTCCTTGTTCTTTTTGAGTTGAGTTCGTCTAGCGAACTCAACAGTGTTAATAGGTTTTCGGTGTCGATCATCCCGAAAATCAGGAACCGAAAAAACTGTTACAAAACCATGTAAATTATCAAAATTAACAACAAAAAATGGGTTTTTACATAAAAAAAAATACTTAATTAAAAAATTTTAAAAATTCACAGCTTCGTGCCATAAGTGGATATATTATAAATAATTTGCACTTTACCCCATGAAAATAGGACTAAAAGGATCAAAGGACCTCTATTTTTGTTATAGTGTTCAAAAATAGCTATACTAATAGTAGATAGTGTTTTTTTTTATTGATAATAATATTTTATTTTTTCAGGTAATTTTGGCCTCAGTGGCCCATAGGTGTAAGACCACCTTAAATAACTTTAACATCTACACCTCTTCAGGCCTAACTCTCATGACATACAAACAGTTTGACTAAAATATGATTACACTTTATCAATTTCTTGAACCTGCAGTTTACGGCAATGCTTAAATTTCGAAATATCCATATCCTTTGGTCACAGTGGGTCTAAAAAAAAATTTTATTCAGCTTATTTTATCCCATATCTTTTATTTTTTGAAGGTCATTTTAGAAAGAAAAATTTAAAGATGGTACACCCCTTTAACTAAAAACAACTCTTATATAAAGTTAAGAAAAGAAGTAAAAATAGAGAAACAGTATTTTTATTTGCTTTTTCTCAAAAATTAGTCTGAAATCACATTGCATAATTCGAAGCTACGCAGTATTTTGATTGTCTTAAACTCACATCACTTTGAAATGAGTAATTGTTAGATGTGAGAGCATACCACAAAGAAGGTTGGTTGCATATAGGTAAAGTTACCAATCATAATAGGGAACTTGCATAAACAATTCTATTAGGTCCGTTATGTAAAATAGGAAAAATTAATTGGTACGTATTGTTTCTTTTCTCAAATAAATGAATATTAACCAAGATATATCAAGTTGAATTGTGTGTGACGTCACAACCTGAGTCGCGCTATTCCACTTCAGTATAACTATATAGTCCGATATAGTGACGTCATGCGTTATTTTCAACTTGATGTATCTCGGTTAATATTCATTTATTTGAGAAAAGAAAAAATACGTACCAATTAATTTTTGCTATTTTACATGACGCACCTAATAGAATTTTTTATACAAGTTCTCTATTCCAAGCTTCGATGAAATTTAGTATTGCGCAAGATCAACTTGTAAAAAAAATCGGCGTTAATGGAGTCGATGTAATCTCATTTAAAACTAATTAGCAAATAGGAAATAATAGAAAAATTATATAAAATGTAAGACACGCGGTATCGTGGAATCGGAGAGAAATAACCAGCGACGCATCGAAGCAATTCGAGGACAGGAAGAAATAACTACCTGACAACTTGCCAATAGCGTGATGATATAAATTACTATTATTTTGTAATTTTACAATTTAAATAGCCATTTTTACTGTATATTGTAGAAATTTTCGTGAGAAAATGATTCCTTCCCGCGATAGTCATAAAAAATAGTAAAGTTTCCTACGTCATTTTTCTACATGTGCGAGAAAGAACAAGTGAGAATGAGAGAGCCAGAGCGAGAACCTGGAGTAGTCAGTACCATCTGCTGGAAGAGCTCACTAATTTCCCATAGCGCAACAAAATCAGTCCAGCCTATTAATTATTAATGAGAATCTGAAATATTTTTCGGTCGAAACTTTCGCAGAACCGCCGCATTATTATTGACTCGTATCAACCGCTATATTTTTGCTGCTATAGATTAACGAGCCATCAAAGCCATGCGCAGGGAAAAGGAAGAAGGAAAAGATAATGGCTATGAGTGGAGAAAAAGAACAAGACGCACGCGCGCAGGCGGCGATGGACTTATCTTTCGTCCATTATCCGCTTCGTCGTTCATCGGTTATTTTACAACCTTCCTCGAAGATAGCGTTGGTAATGTCTTTGTTTTCGCGACGAGAGTTTGCCGATGAGCAAGAGGGAACCAGCAAGCGCTGTTGTTTATCGAGATTATTGAATTTTACTGAAGTTCAGTTCAATATTTTTTGTCATTTTTGCTTTCTAAGTCTCTCGGAAAGTTTGAGGGTATGGGAAAGTTTATCTATATTGGCTACTGCATGCGTTGGGTATTTTTCGTTTGATACAAACACGAACATCGATAAATGTTATCGTGAATAGCTAAAGCTCGTTGGGGTATACGTATTCTTTTTTGTACACCTCATTACTTTGTGTCATCGGATTAAGGCGATATAAAATATTAAACTATAAATGCAGATCATTATAGATGTTTAGAGATGATTGTAGATCATCACTTTACAACAGATTCATTATTCTATGTTTTTCACTAAATACAAGTAAGAAACTAAAATTTTGAATCTACGATCTTAAAAAAACGATCAATTTGTTGTGAAGCCAATCCATTCCTGATTTGGTTATTGGTGAGTAATGGGTGGCATATGTTACGGAAACAAAAACGTTGGCGATAAAAATTAGGGCATGCAAATCGCGCTTAGATACGACTGGTATAATATTAAAAAGCAAATAATTAAAACATGAACAAATGCAATTAAATGTACTAATTTTTTGTAATCCAAAATATTTACCGTGGCATTACGAGGAATTTTCCTGGGCGCATTATACAATTTGTATTTGTATATACAATTAAAGAAAGTAAGATTTTCGAAGTACATTGTCCGTGGGTGAATATCACCCCACTTCGTATTAAAATCGAACTGGAGAGAGAGAGAAAGAGAAAGAGAGAGAGAGAGAGAGAGAGAGAGAGAGAGGGAGAGAAAGAGAGAGAGGGAGAGAAAGAGAGAGAGAGAATAATTTAGTCAATCAACCGGCTATTCGAATGCACGGAAATATGACACTAACGTTTCTTTAGGTCAAGCTTTATTGGTATTCTTAATATTTTACTCAGTAGACAAATTATTAGGAAAAGTGAAACACCTAGATTATCGTGAGATTAGATCATTGTGAGCAGAGGGTCAAAGTTGGTACAAATTTATAGCGACTTATCCAGATGTTAATCTAGAATAACCAGTATTACCTTAGTTTCGTCTGAAATTTACAAAAAATAAAATTGTTTAGTTACATTTCTTTTTCATAAGAGTATTTAACAAATGGTACATTCTATTGATTTTGCAGGTTATAGTAATAGCTGTACCGTGAAATAATGGAGATTCATACCACAAAGCTTTGTACTGAAGTGCAATGTTGGTCTATATCAACCTCTCTTTCGGAGTTAAACGACGATTGCCTTATGCATATATTTTCTTTTCTTCCGATCATGGACAGGATACGAGTACAGAGGGGTAAGAATCATTTATTGCCACAAGTTGGTAAGTAAACACCTCAAAACCTAATAAGCGTACTTACGTTAATGTTTTTAGTGTGTAAACGTTGGCGAGAAATCAACAATTCACCATGGCCAAATATGAAAAATTTAGATTTTTATCGGATTACTTGGACATCAAGTGATACTACCGTAATTGCTTCAAAGGAAATTCTCCGACAGGTTTTCCAACTCTGCGGCAGCTTCCTCAAAAGAATATGCGTGCGTCATGATCCTTTTCTGTATTTTGTGAATCGTATCATTTTTGTGGAACTAAACGAGACCTTTGTAGCTCTTTTGAAGGAATACTGCCCGAATATTCATACTATAGAATTATTCTTTTGTAATCCACCGGAGGGCAGCTTAAGCTTAGCTTATCTCGCTAAGTATTTTAATAGTATCATAAACTTTTCTTTACATCTAGGTAATAATGAAAAAGATATTGTGAGCAAAGATCTTGAGGATTTCTTCTACTGCAATCGTAATCTTCGATCTGTAAAAATAAGGAACGTTAGCATTGAAGGTCGATGCTTTAGGTATTTGCCATTTGAGAATATTGAAGAATTGATAATTAGAAACAGTTTTATTGATGACAACTTTCATACTGTAAGTATTAAAAAATATTTTCATATGTAGCACAAGTGCGAGTATTTAAAATTAGTCAAAATAAAGAAAAGAACGCATAATTTGCTGTGAAAAATTATTCGTAATAGGTCTATTATCAAATCAAGAGAATAAAGGTAAATTCTGGGTATTCATTGCTGATAATACAAATATTCAGTATTGAAAAGTAGTTATATAAATATTTTCAAGTTCGTTTATTTACATACTAATTACTATTAACTACTAAAACTCGTGAGACAGAAATTTAGATGGGACTTAGATATCTTACACATACACAAACACACACAGTACATGCGCACGTTTTTGTAAATGAAAAAGATAAATGATTCTTTAAAGGAAAAAAAATTTAAATTAGATAAAAAGATTGTATTTTTTAAAAGAAATTTATTATTATTTTACAAATGTTATTATTTGGATTTTCGAAAAGATTTTCAATTGAGAGAGGAGGGTAGATTTTTTCCTGGACAAAACTTCGTTCAACATTGTATTTGGGATAATTGAATAGCAAATGATAGGGGAGACCGGGGCAAAGCGGACCCCCTAAGGAAATTTGTCCCATATTATTTTATATTGAAACAAAATTCAAAAAGTCGCTTACCATTAAATAGTTGTATTACTACTGCAACTTTTAACCTGATAATAATAAATATTTCACTCTTTAATAATAAGATAAAGCAATATTTGAATTTCTCAAAAATCTGAGTTTTCAAAGTACCGGGGTAAACCGGACCCCCCTTTTTTTTGCGTTTTAGTATTCATGGTACCCTTATAAGTTAGTACATGTGATTATTTCTCTGTAGACAATGAAAATCTGGCTTATTTTTTATTGTATTTATTATTGTTTATTTTGATTTCTTAATTACATACTTAGCTAATAATAATGAAAAATCTTCAATTATATATTTGTTACTTATTTCGTTATATTAATAAGTATATCATTTTAATAAGTAATAGCAATATCTAATTTTAATAAGCAATAGCTACTTTAATCTATCATGAGCTTGAAAAATAACAATTTTAATTGATTTAGGGGGGGGGGGTCCGTTTTACCCCGGATATGAGCGTCCTGTTTGCCTCAGTGCATGATTTCTAATAAAAAAATCAACTAAAAATTGTTTATACATGCTATATATATTTAGTACTGGTTAAATGAATTACTAAAGTCTTGTCTTGAGATATCTAGACTTGAGTTGCATATTCATAAATTTAAAAACAAGATAGTTGATTTTTTATAGACAGAAAAAGTTACATCAAACTTGTACAAATCGTAAAGTGGTTGTAGATTTTTTATTTTATTACCAAAATGTTCTTTGTATTATGTCAACTTACCTTCTTTTGTTACTCTTTTTTATGCCTAGTTTAGTTTTTAAAAATCTACTATATTTTTTTTATGTAACGGGGGGGGGGGGGGGTCCGGTCTGCCCGGGAGTCCGGTTTACTCCGGTCTCCTCTATATAGTTTCAATTTCATAAGAGTAAAGAGAACAAAATTCAAATTCAACAATATTTTTTCCGTGTAAGGTATAGTTTAAAGAATAACTATATATGTAGAGATACTACTGGCAGCTTCCTTAATAGATCAGCCTCCAAAATGATACTAATGGTCGTGCTGCCCACACAAGGAAAAAAAATACAAAAATGCTTCAGATCTTCTTTCCTGTCGACATTTCGGTCATTTTTTGACCCTTTTCAAGACTCTTTATTAAATAAATATTACAATTATTCCCACAAAAAAATTTTTGATGTACATAATAAAAATATGTCACCAATCGCGATTATTTAGGGGCGGAGAAAAGGAACTACTATGTATATATGAGAGAAGTGTAGTTTAAGTGGGTGTATGTATATTAATTATCATATTGTTTGTAACGAATTCTTACATTTGGTTATGCTGCATAAAAAATTTGTACGCTGTTTTTAAATTTTGTATATCTGATTGTCTATTAAGGTTATTTTTTTTTATATATCCCTTGCAATGATTGTGATACTGCATACGTTGGCCAAGTGTCTAGACGTTTGCAAATCAGAATTAATGAACACATGAAAAAATGTGAAAAACATGATATTAATTCTACATTATACCAACACCAAGTGAACACAAAACATAAGTTGAATTTTGATAAAGTAAAAATTTTGGATACTGAAAGACAATTGGATAAGAGATTACTTTCTGAAATGATATATATACATGGGGAAAAAAATAACCTTAATAGACAATCAGATACACAAAATTTAAAAACAGCGTACAAATTGTTTATGCAGCATAACCAAATGTAAGAATTCGTTAGAAACAATATTATAACTAATATACATACACCCACTTAAACTATACTTCTCTCATATATACATAGTAGTTCCTTTTCTCTACCCTTAAACAATCGCAATTGGTGACATACACATATATTGTTACATATTTATAAGCAGTAGACACACAAAAATGTATAATTGACTGACAGCTGTGGTTCACACTGTCTACGATTTAATTAAGCAAACTCTTGACATTGTAAGTTTTTATCTTTTTTATATTTACTAGCAGTGTCAGTGCGCGCTGCGCGCGCCCTATCGCGGATCAATCAAATTTTACATGTTCATTTCAAATCAACCAATCGCAATCATTAGAGGTGACAATCTCAAGTCTATCTCTTTTTTATATAAGATTATGTACATCCAAAATTTTTTTATGAGAAAAATTGTAATATTTATTTAATAAAGAGTCTTGAAAAGGGTCAAAAAATGACCGAAACGTCGACAGGAAAGAAGATCTGAAGCATTTTTGTATTTTTTTTTCCTTGTGTGGGCAGCACGACCATTAGTATCATTTTGGAGATTAATCAATTAAAGAATAACTATTTGAACGAATTCTACCAATAGAAACAATAAGAAGTCTAGACAATGTATTATAATGAAACCAAGTTTTAATATTACAATTATAAAAATTTCGAAAATAATAAATATTGGTGTTAACTAAAGGATTTTCTTAAATTTAAGGGAATTCTTTGGGTAAAGGTCGTTAAATTTAAAAAAATCATGTTAACGGTACTTTGACAAATATTTTAACTTAAATTTAAAATGCTTATAAAAATGATTAAGAAATAAAATTTTGTACTTCTCGTATAAAATTTTAAGATTGTCTATTACGTGACAATCGTCGTAGTTTGTAACGAATTTCAGAAGTAGTTGATAGTAATGAATGACCCTATTATAATAACCATAATAATAATCATAATCTCATGACTCGACCGTTAACGACTCTCGTGGCAGCGGCGATTCTCCAACACGTTCGAATCGGCGACGCGCGATTACTTTATGCACGATTATCCGCAGCGCATGGACTTACTACACTGGTTGGTACTTGACACTTTAGACACATCTATTGTCTTCCGGTACCGGGCAGTTAAAGTGGTAGTTAAATTTCACTTCAAGCACGGAAAATTTTCACGAATCAACTTCATGCATACAATGACACAAAATTCGTTTGATCTGAAATAAATCTTCTGTAAGTAAGAGGAATATATTTGGCTGTAAAATTTACAGAATTTACTTCAAAGTTTACAGTTAGATGGATTCCTCTTACTTATAGAAGATTAATTTTATACGAAACGGATTTTCTGTAAGATGAAGATTTTCTCTTTCACCCAGAAGCTACTTATGTGGGTTGATTTGAACGAAAATTCACGAAACTAGATTTATAAGTTATTCACGTTATTGCAGTGACTCTTTTTATTTAATTTGACAATTTTTAATTCATTTTTATTGCAGAATTTTTATTTAACATTATTTCATTATTTGCAATCTGATATTACAGGTTATAAAACAACTACCCCAGTTGAAGATATTTGAGTTTATGGATAATAGTGGCCAGGATTTCAGTGATCTAGTACATTCCGTTTTAGTTAAATCAAGTTTAAAAAAGTTATCACTTGGACACTACGGATACCAAAATCTGAATTTAAACATTATCACTCACTTAGGCCATCTTAAAATACTTAAGTTGCAGGATGATATCTTGCATGATGACTTATTAATATGTGTTAGTAAACACTGCATAAATTTGATAAGTATTGACTTCACCAGTAAGTATTATCATATACCGATTATTTCTTAATGTAGTATGTAGTAATTCGATTTTTATCACGTAAATATGTATAAAATTATATTTATTTTAAATCTTGCTATTTTCGAAATGTTTACAGACTCTGAAAAGATAACAGATGCTTCCCTTATCCCTGTTCTCAGTTTACCGAATCTTCAGAATGTGTCTTTGGCAGTATTACCAATGATTACAAATAATAGTCTATTAACGGAAATGGCGAAATTAAAATCGCTGAAATGTGTCAAAATGAATCGTTTAGAGAACAGTGGTCTTGAAGCTGTGATAAAGGCATCTAGAAACATTGAGGATATCGAGGTGTGTGCATGTTCCAAAGTCCGTAGAATAATATTATTCGAAGAAGTTAAGCGAATACTAGAACCCCGTAGAAGTAATGTGAAACTACGACGATTTGTTGTCTCAAATCAACGATTGGTGTTCCCCGAACAGTGACCATAATTTTTTATAATATTTCTATTACAAATATGGATTAAGAATATAATAAAATATGTATAGTATGAGGGTTTCTGTTTATAGATCATGGGATGGTTTCGAACGGTACCATGAAGTCGAAACTTGAAACTTATAGATGAAACCTGTATTCATAATGCTTATACAAAAGAGAGAGATAGAGAGATATTTTTAATACGCGTGGCAAGTGCGTGCTATCGACTTATGTTCTTCCTGCTTCTTATACGTTGTTACTCTTGTCTGTTTTCCGGCTCAAGATCTCTCTCTCTCTCTCTTTCTCTCTCTACAGCCTGGTGCCTCCGTATTTATATCTGAATATTTGTACCCCTTACTCGTTCCCAGTGATCGTGCATGGGATTCATATTTCGGCTTCCATCGTCAACATTTCGTTATCATGTTCCAGTGAGCCGTTGCGACACCTTTTGCAGCTTATACAGTACTGACAGGTAAGTATTTAGCGGCACAATCACGAGTACCTATGCTCCACACTGCTCCCTACTGATGTGAGATTCAGATTAATTCACAGATTATTGCTACATAGATCTTTGAAATAATTAATTTCTCCTGTGTTATACTTGGTGATTGAATAAATATAACAGGGTTTACAGGGTGCTAGCACTATTAAAAATTCGAATTTTATATGTCATGTCAAGTAAACAGTTTCTCTCATTAGTTATTCTAAAATTAAATTAATTAATTAAAAGTTTAAGTTTGTTCAGCAGGTCGGATTGAGAGGAGCGAGTTCTGATAGTAGGAGTAATTCTCGCGTTCGAAAAATTATTATAATAACACATTAACAACATTCAGAATGAATTTAAGTAATATGGACATATAAAAATGAATAAGTAGATATAGGATTGACAGAAAAGAATAATCATACATGAATCTTTCAACTAAAATTTCGTAAAAATCAAAATTTACTACTCGTAACTAGCTTTACAGAAGCAGCAACAATAATATGGCGTTTTCGCGGCAATTGATGTAAGAAATACAAAGTTGTTATTTTACTGTTCGAATTCAACTTTCACGATTAATTAACCTTTACAAAGTGTCAATTGTACCGAGTTACTAGCGTCTAATAATTTTTTTATAATTTTGTAGTATTAGATTTTCAAGAAATTAGTTTGTATTCTAATTTGGTCAGTATTGAACTAACGTAGTAGCTATTAGATTTTTGTTAAATGTATTTTGTTCTTAAAATTTTTCTATTTAGACTTTTCGGTATCAGTTAATTTTTAAGAAGTTCTTACAAATAAAAACAAACGACAGTTAATAATATCCTAGAAATGTTATTGGGTTCACCGATAGTTTTTTTAATATCATTTTCTTATGCCTGATACCGAAGAGGCAAAATTTATGAGTTTAATTTCGTTTAAAAAAATGATGATGCATTTTTAGGAATGCACGTAGCGTGCATTCCTAAAAATCATTTGTGATAGAATAAAGATGAACGTCATGAACTTTGCAAAAACAATCTCCACAATCTGGAACTCAATAACAATAATTGGAATTCTTTCTATTCGATGTCTCTGCCAAACTCTTCAGAATTCTCGATGTAGAGGGCAGAATCATGTGATTGTCCCGACAGCTATTTACAGTCCAAGGAGCCCGGTTTTCCTTATCTCTGGTTAAGTGGAGGGTTTGATATTTGGTTGCAAAGAAAGAGGGAAAACAAAGGCTAGTGTTGTTGAGAGGTAATAAGCATCTTGATTTTCCTTCAATGCGAGCCGAGAAATTGAACTTATCATGAATTATAAACAATCTATATAAATTTTCGATGAAATTCAAGTCTTTTTAGCAACATCATATCATAGTTTTTTTAACTCTACAAAATAAACCTTTTCTTTTAGACGTAACAGTATACAGATCATAAATTTTGTTAATGTTAAATTTATTTGATTATTCTAAACCATTTTCAAGATACAATTTTATTCTAAACTTCATTTTCAATTCTAATCTACTCTTGTCAAAAGTAGAAATTTTATTGTTCTTTAATCAGTGTTGAGAACAATATTCTGTCTATAACCTGAGCATTGTTTTACTATTCCAATAATATTTCAATTATTCACTACCCAAAGTATCGCAAATACAATATAATAATAGTCATTTACAACTGATTACTTTGTACTACCATTAAATAAATAAACGAAACTATGATACATAAACCTTACCAAAACTCAAAGAAGCAAATAAAAGTCGCATCGCGTAGCCATCCTCTGTAAACCGATCATTGGATTCGAAAACAAACCGACTGTGCCTTCTAAATTGGCGCAAACTCTTCTCTCGGTTTCGGTGTGAATTGTTGGCTAGCGGCACCGCTTGTGTATATATATACTGATAAGGTAAGGGATGGGCGGACGCGCGCGCGCATAAACGTCCGGCCGATAAGGGCAGTTTGCACCCCCGTCGTCGCGGACAGTTAGCCCCGAATGAGACGCCGGGCTATTGTGCCCTCGTATAGAGGATAGAGAGAAAGCGAGATGGAGAGAGGCACAAGTGAATCCTGCTGTCTCACTCTCTTCCGCCTTTATCGGTCTCTTGAGTTTTGACGTCGCGCCGTCGCGGCTGCTGCTCTGCCACTGCCCTTTTTCGGCATGCGATAAGTGTGCCCGACGCTTGAGTGCTCCGCTTCCGTACATGAGAATTTCATAGAGTCGTGGTTGAGAACTTTTGCATTGATATTGTAAATATTATGAAGCAGGAATTATTGGATGACATTGAAAATGAACAGATGGTACTTTAGAGCGGTTTTCAGATATTACAACTAGAGTTCATTCTTTTAACACACAATTTTTTTTTACTTGGAATTTAGGTCTTTAAGTTGATTGTATTAGTTTTATTATTGTTTATTTGATAATATGAATAATGATTAAATCTATGTTACGGGCTCTAACGGTCTTGCTGTCCACGTTGTGCAGAAGGTGTTTTTAAAAAAATACACAACAATAAAAACTTGCTCCAATGTCGACGTTTCGAACTTTTATTAAGTTCCTCTTCAGGACTCTGATAAGTACCAAATACAAAACATTATTATATTACAAAACCAAAACAATATCTAAAATTAAAATTAAAAAATTTACAACTTACAGTATTAAAGAATTAATAATAAAACTAATTAGGTGGTCATGTAGATGTTACGACGACCACCAGTCAAGTGAAAATTATGTTCAATTAGCTCCTATATATAGTTATTTATTGCACTTGTGTGAGTAAATCAGATTTTAATGACCAATTGCAGTTGTACAAAGTAGACGAAAATTTCAAATTAGAGGCGTGGTTTCGACGACTGTATCATGTCAACAAAACTATGGCCTTTACAATATTTATTTCAAAAAACTATTTTTCTCGATAAACGACTTATATTGATATTTCAGTGTGTGAGTGTCTCGTTGGCTATTGACAGCATTATTTTGTGAATGTATATGTAACATTTCAGCTAATTTTCTTTTCTGCAAAGCACATTCTATATGTAAAATGTCTACTTTGTCAAACTTAAAAGTATGGTTACATTGATTCATATTAGTAAAGATAACAGATTTCTCATCTTTATTGTCGCATAATTTATTATGTTCTTTAATCCTAATGTTCTGTCTTTTTCCTATCTGACCTACATATGACGCATTGCAATTATTACAATTAATTCGATACACATTCGATCTTTTCCCAACTTAGTGAAACGATTCCATTTATTAAAAGTGCTATTTATAACAGTGGCATTATGTTTTTTAAAAAATTTTAATAGAACCGGGTTTAATTCTTCAATGTATGGTATTATGATGCGCGGTATTCTATGATCTATGTGAGTTTCTACTGTTTCTTTATGTTTATGTGAATTGAGTCGTTTTTAATAAATTTTTCAATAAAATCAGTTGGGTAGTCATTAAATAAGAGGAATTATTTTATTAAGTTAAGATTTTCCACATGAAACTGCTGATTGGAGAGTTTTATTGCTTTGTCTACAAGTGAATATACGACAGTAACCTTCGTGCTGTGTTAATGTTTTGAATTAAAGTTCAAAAACCTCCCTGAAAATGTAGGCTTCCAGTACCAATTTGTATATATATTTTATTGTTATATGTAATTATTTCAATATCTAAAAAACTTATTTTATTATTCATTGCAACTTCAGCTGTAAATTGTAAGTGTTTGTCAAAACTGTTAAAAACATTATACGTATAATCTATGAGTTTTTTTGGAACGCACAAAATTATGCCATCAACATAACCTTAGAGCGTTAGAGCCTATATTATAATATGAATAATGATTAAACATTTTTTAAATTTGTTAAGCGATATTTATCAAATGTTAGGTTAAGTTATAACATCGAATTTACCGTACCATCGAAATTTACCATCGAAATTTAAGAATGTTTTATTGAGGTAAAGATCACAAATCGAGAAAGGCGGTGGAAAAGGGTCTCATTCATTGTAAAAAGGTTAGAGCGCGCACATAAATCTCGACGGCGACAAAACGTGGAATTCCGCTATCGCTTGTGAGTCGTAATGCGCATTACATATGCAGTAATTCTAAGACATCTTTTTACCATCGAGTAAAACGTTTTTTTCATAATGTTTTTGATTACTAATTAAGTGAAACTTATTTGTGTGATTTAAAAATGTACTATGGTCTAAATAACATAAAGGTATCAAAGATTTTTTGTAAAAATAGGTTTGCATTGTTGCTGTAGCATTATATAGAGAAAAAGAAGTTGCAGTTTTTTCTTAAAGAAAGATATTTTAAACATAAATTATTAGACTTGATTGGTATAAAAAGATTCTTTATTAAGCACAGGATGTGAGTAATGAGATACTTAACGATATATGATTGAAACCAATGGAATATTCAGTTGTCTAAATTTAACGTGTAATTTTGATTTAAAAATTAAATATGCTGATTATTTCATAATATTATATTTGAAAAAATCACATACTTTCTGAAATTTATGTATTTTATAAAATTGGAATCAGTATTGTTATACAAACATCATATAAATTATTCGTGTGTGAACTTGTATGCGAATATTAAACAGAAAAGGGATAGATAAGTTTCACCGAATCAAATAAAATTTAAATATTCACATCATTTATAAATTCTGAGCTGCCTTCTGCTGAAAGATCCTGCTTCTGTAGACTCGCGACACTCCAATTTTATCCTTGATTAAAATAAAAACAATACTTCTCTTCGCTACACCCAGAATAGATCACTACTTGATCTAAAATAAAACCCTTATAGTCATCGTTGAAAAGCGATCGAAGAGACGGATAATAAACACAGCGGCTAGCATAAAAATACTCCCGAACAAGAGGAAGAGAAAGAAAGATATAGCGAGCGAGCGAACAAGAGAGATAGATACGGGGGAAAAACGAGAAAAACCAGTGGAAATTAATCGACTGCGTCGTGCGCGATTAATCTCGCGAAAGAGACCCCGATTAAATTATTCTCGCGACAGCAACGGGCGGCGACCCTTTGTACGAGGCGGCGTCCCATTACGCAATGTGGGCAAGCGTGTTGCGCAATGCGTCAAGGACGCGTATGCGCACTCGGTGAGAGCGGTATAAGGTTTTTTTTTGTTGGCGAAGAGGTGGAAAAATACTGATATTGTTATGGTTTCTTTAAACTACGAATAAAATTAAATATGAAGTGTTGAAATACAGAATCTTCAAGCAGAATGATTGTTTTGATTGTTATTAATAAAATTTTTTCGTACAAAGTTAACGGTAAGATGTAAAGTATAATTTTCTCATTATTTCTCACTAATTAAAAAAATTGTCATCTATTGTATGTGTAATACCTTTGTTGGTAAGTTATCACGCATTCTTCTGTTAAAAAGTTTGAGATTTTAAGATACGTATACTATGCTGATAACAAAGAGCTATTTACAACAATTCAAATTATACTGATTAATTGATTGTAGGTGCTGTATGAATCAAATTAGAAATTATCAGCAAATATCCTGTTTCAATATCCACGAAACACAACTTACCTAATTTTTGTTCAAATCATCATCTCACAAAAAATTCTTTTCACGAATCCCAAGTGACGCAGGACATAAAGAATTGCATGAACATTAGCCTAAATCGCGTTATGAAAAGCAACGACTCTCTTTTTCTCCCTCTCATTCCGCGGAAAAGAATCCTCGAAAAAGTCAGACGAGAGGCATACGCGTTTGCTTTCAAGAAAGCGAGTTAACGATGTTAGGGGTGTTATTGAATTTACCGCGAGTCTCGACAACGAGTTGCCTGGGGATCCCTTGACTTTTATCTCAATGTAAATAAGTCAACGCTTGGTTTTCGACCTCTCTACTGTTTGGGTACGTTAATTGATATACGATGTTCTTAAAATCAGAGCTTTTAAGGATATCTTATTTGAAAATGTTACAAGGGTGAGAAGAGAAGAACAAATGATATGGTAAATTAGGAATAAGAAAAAGTATTTTTTCAGAAAAAAGAATGGAGATATTACTTTGATGAATCTCGAGTTTTCATTTTTAACTATAAAATCGAGAAATTATCGCAGAATATCGAGTAAGTTTTTCTAGTTATAATAGTTAAGTTGGCGAATAACAAGAACACAACAAGTCTTGAGTAAAATTGAAATGTTCATCTTAAAAATCGAGCCAAGGATATTCTAAGAATCACTGTCACTTTTATAATGTTCAGGCGGTCTACTTTTACAACCAAATATCACCCGCACAGCCTATTGAGCGGTTCTATCGAAGATAAGGAAGCTGCTCAAGTACTTTATTACGGCTCCTACATTTCTGCTATCTTACGTTAAACGCATTTACCCCTTCGCTTTATCTCTTCACTTTTCGCATGTATGTCGAAGTGTATCTCTTAATTTACAGGTTCCATGTGGAGGTTATAGGTACAGGTAATTTTGTTGTGTGCAAAAGGAATATTAATTTTTATTGGCTTTATCAGTTGACTTTAAGATTAACTCCGTTCTTTCACGTGATTTGTTGTGTCGTTGTATGAAACTTTATGATAATAATGTATAAGTAAGCCCTACGAAAAATGCCGATGAATACATAGTAAATACAGTAACGATGGGTAACGTAAAACTAATGATATTGTGTAGATCTTGAAAATGTCTGAAACTTTGTATCAACAACTTTTATCGGAATAACGATGGAGAACTTGAAATAAATAAATAAATAAGGGTAAAGTTCATGCTATAGTTAACAAGAAAAAGCAAAAAATAACTTCAAATATTTTTCGTTTTATGCTCTGCTAAAATCATATGTAGATATATAAGTTTTCGTATATCATTTATGCTCTTATCAATTGTGTATTTTCCTTATTGATATATTGATATCTATTTATCTGGAACCACCGTAACCTTATTTCTTTTACTTACATGCAAAAGATGATGTAGTCTATGCATTGCACAAAGTTTTCGTGATACATTAATCATATTCAAAGGATTCAATGTACCATCTATACAGTAACTTCACTCATTACCTATAACAGGTAACACCATTTTAAAGCATATTATTTTCTCTCAATCACTCTTGCATTCAGCTGACCACTCCCCGTTTCCAAAAGCAATCTTTCTAGAAACTCCTCAACCGTACGAAGCAACTACCTACAACTCTCTTAGCGGTTCCCTTGCGCATAATGCACGCGATATAATTTTCACAGCGAGCTTCTCCGGGGAAGCGGGCTAACTTCTTATCGGGCTTGGGAGCGCCGTGCAGGCGTATGTGTGCTCAGCGCCGTGCGACCCGTGTAAGCCTCACGCTAGAACAAATTTGCGTTCCTACCTCCGCACCTCCTCCCCTTCCCCTTCCCTCACTTGCCCGCTAATTCAGCCGATGTTATGAAGTTGTGTTGAACTTTTCCCACGAGCTAGCGCGAGGAAGGCAAAAGCAGACTTCGCGCGTGTCGCAGACTCTCATGCGCTGTGTTGTATAACGTGATTATAACGGGAGTGGTGCAGGGAGAGAAATTGTCTTAGAGGGGATAGTAGACTGAGGTGTACGATAGGTTATGCATATGTGCGTAGTTACAAGTTTTTTTTTTAAAACGTGTTCATCGTTTCATAGGTTCTCCTGTATTATCTAGGAATAGCCAAGAAATTAAGATATGATAATAATAGTTTTCTTAAATTCTAGGTTGCTACATAACTAATTTTCCAGTATTATTTATTCGTTCAACGTAGTAGAAATATAACAAGATTACCAAAATAAGTAGATAGAATGTCGGTTTCTATATACAATAACTTGATATAACTAGAAGGCTATATTTTTGTATGTGGTATTGTTAACTGTTCCTTATACATGGCAAATAGATAATTTGGTCCAGTGGAATTAAGATTTTTTTGTGAAAAAATGTTAATCATCTTCATTTATAACTCAATCGTTGCATTTGCACATAAGGAATAGTTATGTAATTTTTAATCTGAGTCCCGCTTATAGCTTTGTTATAAACATTAACAGTCGAAATTTAGGACCTTTTGCTGAAGTTTTGAAGTTAGAAGCTATTATGATATTTGTTACTTATAAAATAGACTAAAATGTGGGATTAACCATTGCAAAATGGCATTTTTCTATTTATAAGGCATTTTTTTAAATATCTCGCATAACTTTTTTCTAAATAATCTGACACAGCTGAAAATTGGTCTGAAAGCAGTTCAAGTTATACTGAATGTGACTATGACTCCTATCGTTATCAGTTGATTAGTTTTTGCACAATCAATTTTGCAATTTAAAAATGTAGAAATATTTATAATCACTTTTTTCGCATTACAAACCGAAGTTTAAACGTAGTCTAACGAAGAATACATCAAACGTAAGACGTTTTGAACATAACCATACAATTTTTCATTTTACAATCTCAATCCGTGAGGAAATCACACTTCAGTCTTATACCAACCGCGCAATGTTTCACACGAAATTTAAATAAACTATATATTCTCATACATACACATACAAGACTCACTCAGGCAGGCCGCGCCGGCAGCGATTTCCCCGCAAACACTGCGCATAAATTAATCATCGCTCCGGTGCGAGAGAGAGAGAGAGAGAGAGCGCACGCCAGCTTATATTAGCTAATTAAATTTGATTAAACAATATTCGGGGATTCGCGGGCACGCGCACGTACATGCGAAACGGGCAAACATTTACACGTTACACCGCAAACGCGCCGAACTAATCCTAGGGATAAAAACGCGCCCGTTTGATCGGGGTGTACACGCGCTTGTGTATCTACCAGTGCGCGACAATCCTGTGCGCAAGGAACCGTCGCAACCTCTGAATTATTTCGCGGTGCAAACACGCGGTAAGTGTACGCGGAACGGAGTGAGACAGGAACGCGCATGGCTCCCCTGTTTACGAGAGGGATCGCACGCGCACGCGCGCATCACTTTTACGTGTGCGCACAGTTGCAGGAAATTATATGTTGCCCGTCGAAATTTACGACGAGCGTGAATGTAGGGATAGTTTGTGTTTAGATGGATCATATGAGTTTACGCCATAATTATATGCCTATGAAATATTGTTGATGTGCAGATGTAAATAAGAATCGTTGTGTTGCAGTACATTATTTTTTAATACATGTAGTGGTTTTTCAATCAAGCATGCCTTAACAGGTAGATAACGTTAGGACAAAAATTATTGTAATAAATGAATGGGCAGAGAATAAGTAGCGTGTAGGAGGTCGGAGAAAAGGTTATTGGGTACAAGGTTCTGAATATTCGTGGGTAGTTGATCGATTAGTCACTAGGCTACAGTTGCCCAGATCGTAGTAATAGTTATGGTACCGTCATAAGTAATGTGCCAAAAGATTGCGTTAATAATAGTCAAGTTATGGCGTCTGGACTAGGGTTTCTTTACTACCAGCTTCACTAAAAAATCTTGGTGAACAACCCCCAGACGGAACGACCATTTCGTTTTTCATCCTATTACAGATCAAATATGGATGTAGTGGTTTGGTTGTGAATGCGTACATTGATGTTTGTGAGTGTTAGGTTCCTCAGTTGTGTGTTTGATTTTGTTCTTTGGATCAAGTGAAAAAGTCAGAGTGTACAGTTGTGAAAGTGGGACTGACAGTTTTTACTGTACGTGTGATGGTTCGTCCTCTTATAGGGATCACGGTACTATAAGAGGATATGATCTATAGGAATTATATTGTCAAACCAAGTTGCAGTGGATAAATATGAAGATTGTATGTGTAAGGAGTTAAAGAAAAAGGGTCATTGGGTGAACGTTTTCGAGCATTCGTGGATAGTAGAACCCCATTGATGAGTCTTACTGTCTTAGTTTTGGATGTCTACCCAAAACCAATATGCCTGGATCTTTTTTTAGTACTGCGCATTGAAGGCACATACCAGTTTCTTTTACCAGGCACAGGTATGCTAAATGATTTCAAATGTCTGTTGCTTTATTTCTTACTCTGCTGCATAGTTCACAGTGAACGGTAACTGTAATTGACAATAGCTGAATGATGTACCATAATTCATCACATTCCAGAATGCAGAACAGAAAAGGAATATTCAACATACGAGTTAGTTAAATTCAAAAGCAGGCGAACGTAAGGAGGATTAAAAAGTTCGACTCGATCGAAGGTACGGGCTCAGTTATGACTACATCCTGGGAAACTGGCCTTCAGATATTTTTCTTGTTCTACAGCCTCGAACGTGCTAGAACGAAAAGGAATAGCATGAGGTGAACCTATTAAACACCACTCTTCATCATGTAATATTCCTTAATGAACTAAATGTAGATATAAGAAAAATTAATTGTAAATAATATCTTATTAACAATTACTTAGTACTGTAAAGTACTTTATTATCTTGTCATTGAGAATAACATTCTTTAGTGATTACTAAGAGCCATTCTTCTATCTTGGATTCCTAGGACTGTACTTACTGCACTACCTTAAAAGTCATTCGTACAAAAGTCAGTTTAAGAATTATTTGATTTAGAAGTCCTATTAAAGTCGGTAGTTTTAGTCTATGTTTATGTATCCAACCAACACGTATCATGCTTATGTTATACCCGTCAATATTAACTGAATATTCTCAACTGCCATAGCCAAAATCAAATGACAAAATCACCTTCAAAACCTATCGATCGAAATGCTAGCTTTTACAATTGCTCGACATTAGGATAATCACAAACAGCAACTTCTCGCACCAACGTTTCTAATTATTATACGTACATGACACTCTTGCCAAAATACACGCTAACGCGCTCGTCCGCATCGATGTATATATATATATACTATACATATGTACGTGTGTTGCGCGGCGTTGCGCAACAAACATTGTACACGTAAATACGAGCGCCTCTGTCTGCGCCAAGTGTGTGCACACGTAGCTCCCGAGAGTATGTGTACACACGGCCGCTCGCGCGTCGATCGGTTGCACACGCGCCAGCGCAGGGACCGAGTAATTAATAGCAAACCCATATAAATTAGAGACAACCGCACGGGCACACGCGCGAGAGCAAACACGCATCAATGAGTAAAAATATGTAACTGCGTGTGTAGGGAAGGTACGTCAGCCCGCAAATTAGCGGCCAAAGTATAATAAACGATTGTTTGCACACTGTCGCGTTTGGCGTGATTTTTTCACTCCTGCGAATTTTCTCTGTTTGGGGTTTGTACATTCGTCATCATTTGGTCGTAACGAATCTTTCTTAATTTTGGTACAGAATTTGATAAAAGTTTTTTAGTAATTTGGAACCAAAAGTAAATAAGACATTTTTTGTTCAGGGACCTTGAATAATATCATTTTGCTGTGCAGACCAATCTTAACACACTTCTGCTGCGTACATGGTGAGTTCTCTGTGTGATATTTACCGTAATTACCCAACAAACCTCGCGTGGAATGTAGGAAGTAAAAAAATTCTCCGTACTTTCCATCGGAGGCTATGATATTCCGGTTCAATACCTCAGTCTCTAGAGTGGTGAGAAGAAATATGAAATTAAAAATGTGACTGTAAGAGTAAAATCTTGGAATTCGTGACGTGTATTTTTAGAAAAGTTTAATTGATCGCAAGTCTCATTAGTAAACCCAGGTAACCGCTTAGTCGGTCAGGTATCAGTTCAGTTTTTACCTGCACAGTCCTGACTATTACCACAAATACGTGCCAGCTTGTAACTTGGATAGTCATAGTCTGACACCCATCCATAACAATAACATAATTTTGTTTGTTTACACTTTTGGTAAGACACATTTATCCTTTTCATTAGCTTATATAAAGCTTCGTTAAGCTTTTCAAACACGACTGTCTACTTCCGTTTGCCGGAACAAAGTAAAATTTGTTGTAACATTCTACGAAAGCAAGCAAACAACTATGGATGACATACAATATTAAAATTCATGAATATGTTTTAATATAATCTAAAAATATTTTTTTAGTTCAAAATAATCTAAATAAATATTTTTATTTTTCTTATTTTAAAAAAAAAGTTATTATATTTATGATTTTAAGTTCGAAAAATTTCAAAGTAGATATCTCCATAATAATCTTTTGCGAAGAATCTCGTATTTTCAAAAATAATATTACGCCATAACATTTTCCGTATTACAAAACTTACACTCAAAAAGTTCAAAATCAAACTTATTCATTTGCGAGCTATCGCGAGTCATCGAAAAATGCGATCGCCTGCAGTCCCTAATCGCTTTGGCGTTTCGATCTCATACTCGCGTTTGACAATAATGGCGCCCCTGCGGGCGGTGATAAAAATCAGTAATTAGCCGCGGACCATTACGCTGGCGAGTCGGCGTGCTCGTGAAAAATTAGCGCGACTCGCAAACTGTCCCGCAGGGCGAGTTTATACCGCGGGTGGTTTGTATTCGAAAGTTGGATCGAGTGCTACTCACACTTTGGACTTTTTTCGTATGAGATATGAGAAGTATGAAGGGCGATAGAGATTGGTGACGATTTTTTTATTTGGTTTGTTTATCTGAAATTAATATAGACAAAAGAAAAAAAAATTAATAAATAAACTTTCACCTTTATCAGTTAAAAGTTCAGCACTCAAGATCTTATATTCTTTTTGAAAACTAATATATCGCTCGTATGAACTGTAGCAAAAATACTGAACTGAGAAAAAAAGATATTCGACTGAAAATATTGAGATTTTTTTTTACCACAAAATCCTCATTAAAAATCGTTTCCTAGAAACTAAAATAACTTCTCTTCGATGTTTACTTGTATTATAAAATTAGTCTACAACTTATATTTAAATTTTTTCTTTAATCAACGTGTATTACACTATTTGTTTAGATTGAAAACAATTCATTTTCAAGTCCTAAGCAATTTGGTTATAGCTCAGTTCGATTTATTTCATACTCTAACAAATATAACTTCTACTATTGTACAAAATATTAAGCTCAAATTTTAAATAAATGAAGAAACCCAATCACATTCAGGTAATCGACTATCCCGTTTTCTCTCGCTCCCTCTCCCGCTCCTTCTCTCTCTTTCGTTCTCTTTTACATTTGCACATAGTTCGCGCCGATCTGCTTTGAAAATTCAATAAAAATATTTACAGTACATTTTTTCCATGTTTGTGCAGGGCCTATTAAATTTGTTTGATCGGCTCGCCCAATCGGATGAGCTATTCGCAGGTATTTGGAGTGGCATTTTTGTTGAGTGCTCCCTCTATCTCTGACTCCCTTTCCGTTCGATTGGAGATTAAAAAAATTTTTTCCGACCCACTGCGTTCGTTCCATCGGTAATTGACCTAAGTTTATTTCGGGCATTTTAACAGAATCACTTTTTCATCGATGGCAATTATATGTGACCTTTGATGAAGTTGAATCCTATTTCTCGGAAGCTCTCGTACTAGGAGAATAAAGCACGTCAATTTTAAAGAGATTTTCGATGTGAATGAGTTGGATCTTTTTTAACACGAAAAATCTTTTGAGCCTAATAAAGAGCAAATATCATCGTTCGGTTACTTTTTTTATTTCAAAGAGGAAACTTTGATGGTAAAATATTTCTGAATCAGACTTTTTAATGAACTTTGATATGTTTGGATTCGTTGAAACAAAATATATGTTTTTTGTCCATGAATTTTGTTTCACATATTAACATGTGTACTTGTCGAATTGCTCACTCGCTATGAAAAAGGTATCAAGTCGATATTTCTCAAATAATTTTAATATTCTATCATGTATACAATTTTCATTTATAAATTTGTTTCTATATTCTTACATCAATATAATAGATGACAGAGCACTATTTATACCAAATTCTTCGTTTTCATAAGATATTTTCATAAAGAAATCTGCGTATATGGGGTGCTCCTTTATTATAATACATAGGCATAATAATCATTAACAATCCTTACTTTTAATATTTTCAACTCTTTTTTAAAAAATTGTAAATATTAACGTATCTCCTAATGAGCAAATTTGCAATAGGCTATCCACTCGACTTCTTTTAACATGTTATACCTATCTACCCCTCTCTCGCCTTGTCTACAACACTCGACCTCTCGAAAATTCTCGGAGCGCTTTCGAGCGCGCGCATTCGCTTTTTTTCCACCCGGAGAATTCGAGAATGCGCCCGTCCGCGCGCCTGCGACTATCAAATTAAATGCCTCGGATTAATTGTTCGAAAGCAGTTAAATTAGTTGCGTTTGTTTTGTTGTTCTCTCTCTCCCGCTCGCCCACCCGCGTACGCGCGCGATTTTTGCGCAATCTCGCGCTGGAATGCCGCGCGTTGGGAATTCGCGCGGCAGCGAGAATGTGTATGTGTGTGTGTGTGTATAGTAGAGCTCATGCCGCGGGCTTAACGTTCGCGGAAATTTATTTGTCCCATTGTAATTGTTACGTGCCGCTCGCGTGTTCGCCGAAAAAAAGAGAATAGAGAGCCAGCTTCGTTCTCCGAAAGCTGCAGGCTCTACGGTAGGGGTAGCCGATAATTAAATCGTTTGCTAATGGAGATATAACTCGCGCAGAGTGCGTGGAGAATGTTTTTTTCGAGAACCGACGTTGCTGTTGTTGTTTGTTTTCAATGAATGGAGAGGAAGTTGCGAATGAAGATGAGTGCAGTGGGTAAGATACGTACGTGAATTTTTAAAATTTTATTTTTGCTGATTATAGTTTTATTCTTAACCAGAGCTTGAAACTAGAGACTTGAGTCCTTCATATCTCCATAAGAACAAGTTCAGTGGAGAAAAATACTTTAATTTGTTAGAAATCCTTCATGCCTCGTTTGAAAATCGCGAAAAATAAAGAAAAATGAACGTTTTCTTTTTCCAAATTCGACGTAATTCTTTAGATTTTGATCAGTATTCTTATGATTTTTACATGATTATTACTTCATTGTCATACGGTCTTAATATAATTCTTATATGACTGTCATATAATTTTGATTTGATTTTCGAAGAAGTTTTCAGTATAATCATAGTTTATTGGAAATTCATATTACGCCTCATATAAAGACCTATATGATATCTCATGGAACCTTATGTAACTTCAGTTCACAGTGCCATCACTAGGTGGCGCATGCTAACCTAATATGCAGGTAATTGTGATCTGTCCGAATACAAAACTGTGCACGCAGGAGTGAATTGGCGAACCGCGTCTACATGTAATACACTGAGAGGAAACAAATTATTATTTTACTGGCAGTTTGATTAGAAAATAACACAAGGTCTTACATTAGATACTTACTCTTATAATATTTCATATGAGTTCGCGTATAAGATTTTGTGTCAAAATTTGATATGACAAGAAGAAGTTATCATTCCTAATCTTCGAATTTCTCTACTACAATTACTACTTATTGTACTATACAATCGATTAAAGATTATCGGTGGTTATTCATTTACTAATTTAATAGTGGATAAACTTTAATTTTAATTTTTTTCACATCATAATGACTACAAATCTATTTTAAAGTACAATACTTTCGATTCCCCAAACAATGATAGATAATTTATATTAGACATAACAAATAAAAAATTAAGTACTGTCACATCTCAGCTAAAATATATATGAATAAAATTAAAAAATTTAAAGAACGAACAATTCACCATGATCGAGCACTCACAGTAGTGTCAATCAATGCGTGCATTGCCTTGCACTCAAAAATCTTAACCGTGGCGGCATTCCGTCGTGGCCGCATACATCCCGGTTTCCCCTTAAGTCAACGGCACGAATCGCGCTATACGCCCCCCCCCCCATACAACCCTCAACGATAATTTTCGTCTCGTCGCCGCGTGTGCACATCGCGCCACGGCACGCGGCAAAATTCCCTCGGGAGCGCGAACGAGGGACTGTACGTCTCGTCTATCCCGTGTGTACGTGTATATATATATATATGTGTGCATGATGCAGGCTACACATATGCATATACGCGAATGTGCAGGGTATAAAGCTGCGCTCGTCTCGCCGTCGGCTAACCTAATGATGCGCGCGGTACGTCCGGATGCCGGCCTCTTCCAGAATCCCAGCAATGTGGCTCAAGAGTCGTCTCGCCCTGACGCGCGCGATGTGTGTGTTGTTGTGTGCGGTGCTCGAAAGAGAGATATGGAGATGTGAGGTATCGATGGTTAGAGGAAGAGGGGATGCTGAGGGCCGATAGTCGGATGAATGCAGGTGGATTGTGCGCGTTGTAGGGTAGGGGAAAGAACAGGAGGTGGTAGTGGTGGAATCGAGTGGTCAAGGTGGATGAGAATTGTTTCGGTATGGGGAGGAGATCGAGTGGTGATGAGAGGGATATGGTGACTCGTATGAATTTTAAGAAAAGAGTGTGAATTAAAAAATTTTTTAGTTAAGGTACTTGTATTCGGCCTGTCTGTGTTATCCAATACATGGTATCAAAGAATAACGAATATTGCTGCTTTAATAAGATACTGTTTTCATGTTCGATATCCAACTAAGAGAGTTAGTAAAATATGAGACAAAAATTATAGTGCACCAATATCTAATAATAAAACTTATATAACTGAGTACTTATGAAATACTATGTTCTTTACTAACTTTTATTATACTAAATTTTATTGCTATAAATCATCGATCCAACGTTTCTTTAAAAACACCTGCGTTAATTTGTTATGTAAAATCATTTCATTCCCTACTCCAATTCCAACCAGCGCTAAAGGAGAACCGAAACGATCTCGCTTATGAAGACCCACGCGAAATTAGCCTGTGATCCTCTTTCCAAATATGAAAAAAACTCCCTCACTCACATATCGACTGCGATGGAACTCTCGTCGAACTTGCAGTAGCAGTAGTGGCAGCCACGCTTCAAAGCCTAAAACGCGTAAAAGGGGGGAGAGAGGTGAACACGGGCAAACAAGGAATGCGCACGCGCTCGCGTATTCGAGTGGCAAACGTGGAGGGCGCAAAAGGGGGTGGGGGGTGGCGCCTCTGATATTCCGCCGATATATCGAGAGCACACGGGGCAAGCGCGCGCGCGCGCGCGCGACGGATTAGAGGGCGAGATTAAATCCGATTTCCGTGATGTATGACACTTGTGAAGGCCGACGTGAGCGCAGGCGCGGTACTCGACGAGCGCCGCCGGGGTTATTTAGATTGGCTAAACTGGCCTGGCGCGAGCGCTTTTGTTTATTAGACGATTTTGCACGAGTAGAGTTGATTGGGGTCTGTGTGTATAGAGGGCTCGAAAAAATTCGTTGTTTCGTGTTGGGGAGGTCGAGTTTTGTTTTTGTTTGTTTGCGTTTGAGTGGTTTTACAGAACGATGATACTCGGTATACATGGATTGTTTAGATTGTATAACGCTGATTTTTAGATTGATTAAATTATTTTGTTTTTTCTTTAATTCAGTAATAACAGAATGAATTTGGTAGTATAAAAACAGTTGGATTTGTTGAATAATATATATTTTTGTTTATATAGAATTAAAAGAAGAAGAGTAAAAGCTTTAAAAAAATGACAAAGGAAACCTTATCTTTAGAAAAATCGTACATTTTACTGTATTGGGTTTCGAAGTACATATAAGGAATTCCGCCTTCAAAATAAAGTGTTGCCCACGTACAGTCCATAAAGTACTCTTAGATGTAACGAGAACGAATGGCAGCCAGAAATTGAGTAGCTTTAGAGACTTGGAATTTATACCTTCCTACGTCATACACAACAGAAATGATGTACACTACAATTGCAATATTTCAATTCGCTTCATACATCCTGGTAGTACTGCAGGGTAATAACTGACTTTCAAAATTATTTATGAAACTCATTTCTGATCTAAACAAGACGAATACTTTCTTCTCTCAATTTGTTTTTATTATTTTTATTTCATTGATTATTTATTTCTGCTACACTTCGATAATAAAAAGAACTATAATAAAAACGACACACCTTCAATAACAAAAACCAAACTTAAACATCAACATGGCAACCAAAATTTCTTCTCTTCCAAACTTAAGCGCACAGTGGAAAAAGGCCTGCGGCGGTCGAGAGATAGCGCGGCGATAAATCAGCGCGCGGCTGAACAAAGAGTGGAGGGAGGCAGCGGCGGCGGCAAAAGCGGAAGGAATTCGCCGCGGGCGCGGCCGCGTATATTTACGCTGTTGCGGCGGCGGCGTTCGAATGCACTGCGGCCGATAAACGGTCGGGGTTTTTGTGGGTCGTATGTTTGAACGTTTGTTTTTTAACTGTTTTTTATTTTTATTTTTATTTTAAAAGACTTTAGCCGAGAGGTTTACGTAGTAATATGTGAATTGTGTCAGGCACGTGTGAAAATTTTTTTTATTTTGTTTTCTAATGAATTTTGGAAATCAATTGATCTTTAATGTACGTATCTAAAAATGAAGTAATCAATATATTATTGACATTGTCATTCGTTAAATGAATATTATTCTCTCTAAACTCGTCGTCTGACGCAACTCATTTGTGACTACTGAACCATATCACGTAGAAAATTACCATATTATGTATAGTAGAAATTACAAAGTAATATAGGAATTTTCACCTATATAAATTGTTGTAATTTTTATGAAAATATTAATTTGTCTTACAATTACTATTAACGGTAATTCTTAACCATCTAGTCTTCTTTCCAAATATCCTTAAGACCCTGCGTATACTATAACCTCCTCCCTCCCAGTATCAACCACGCGTACTCTTGGCATCCGACGCACCTAATAAAGTTGCGCAACTACGAATGCGTCCTCCCCTTCGCGCAAGATAAAAGAAGGACCAACTGTTGAGCGTCGAACGACTG
Organism: Torymus tubicola; assembly: GCA_035583055.1. Classification (NCBI taxonomy): domain Eukaryota; kingdom Metazoa; phylum Arthropoda; class Insecta; order Hymenoptera; family Torymidae; genus Torymus; species Torymus tubicola. Next base: position 44,723 of record JAWWEQ010051057.1, on the reverse strand, counting down.
TGATAAGTGGCGTGGAGTGAAGGGTGGTCGCGACTATGCTTCGGTTCTTCTCTTCGCGTGTATATATACAGGCGTCTTGCTGATCGGTTTTGACAGCTTAGCGCGAGTTTATATATTTGATAAAGATTAGTGTCTTTTGGTTCCAGTTAAAGAATTGTATTTATTCTCATATAGTGTGAATGTATGTGTGTGTGTGTGTATATCTATAGCTATTATGTTATTTTAAGATGAATGATTGATGTTAATTAAGTTCAGTTCATTTCCATTTATTTAAGATGAATTATTAAAAGTAAATCGTTCAGCATAAATTTATAATACATATATTATATGAATAGACGTTTACGCAATATTATCTTCTAATCAATTTATTCACTGTATTATAGCGCTAATTATACAGTAATTATGATACTAATACCACATCAATATAACGTATGTTTGGTACGCAATTATCAATAATAGATTTTTCGCATTTAATCAAATTTCAATATACGACTCTTGGAATATAGCTGTTAGCATCGATTTTACTCGTGCATTGTTTGTCTACACAATCTAATTTTAAATATTAACAATTTACTGATTAACCAAGTATACACGTAATATTAATAAATATCGAATAATTAATATCTTTAAATATCTTCAAAATAAATCAAATATGATAATACTACGTTTATCACAAGTATTATATATATCTCAGCTACAAAGGAAGTAAGTTATTTCAGTATAACGCGCATTGCCATAAAATACGTTATGACACGATGCTCGAAAGATCGTGAAATCGAAAACATCAATCACCAGAGCGAACATATATCATTAAGAATATTTTTCAGCAACATGCATTTTCATCATCCTCCGTGACACCCTAACTAGGTCACACGTGTCTGCACGTGCGCGCGGTGTGAATAGTGTACATCAAAAGTACTACTTACGTAGCTAAACGCTTCTCTCTTTCCCTCTCTCTTTCTCTCTCCCTATTAACGCCAACTCTTCCTCCGATACAATATATCAATGCATCAACTATACCTCTATCAACGATCCTACTTCTTTTTTTTTTTTGTTGTTTTGTTTTATTTTTTTGTTCTTTATACTATCATTCGCGCTTTCCCGATATCTCGCGTAGAGGTTAACACACGTGCGGCCGGCACGTGGCGCTCAGCCCGACTCCCGAGTCGCGCGGAGGTTACCTCGCGCGTGCGACCTCGACTCGATTGGCCGCGGGGCGTGGAGGCTGCGCGCGGCTCGTGGGAGGCGGTACCATGCGCCCGGTTGGCGCGTCTGAATGCGGGGGAGGAGGCGGTCAGCGCTCACACCCCCACCTGCGCGCGCGCTTGTTGAGGAATTTTTCCTAGGTGGCGGAAAGAAGATTGAGAGTAGAAGGTGGAGGAGGAGAAAAGAGCGAGTGTATATAGTTTCGGTGGTACTGCAGGATGGGCAGAGTGGGAAGAGGAAGGATTGCTTCTTTTTAGAAGTTTAGGGAATGGTGGCTGTAAGAAAGTATAGTTTTATTAAGGTATGCGTGATACGTAATTTTTGTGAGGTTAAGTAAGTTTGAAGGTTTTTAGAAAGATGAAAGATGTGGCTTTGTTTTAGGGGGTTAATTTACAATATAATGTACTTCAAGCTCGTGTAGAGCTTTATACTCTCGAAAGTAGCTTCTACATGATAGAAGAAATCATTTTATTATTGTACGTTTCACATAAAATGAATCTTTTATAAGTAAGAGAAATCCATTTGACTGTAAATTTTAAAGAAAATTCTCTAGAGTTTATAATTAAATAGATTTCTCTTTCAGAAAATTCATTTCGCATGAAACGGATTTTCTGCTTTTGAGAGTGTAAGATGTGTTGTAAACGGGTGAGGATAGCATTAGAAATAATTTTCCTTTATGAAGAAAATTCATTGAAATTTTGTTATACTAATAAACATTTGCTCGTGGTGCTATCAAACCAATTTTAATATCTTTTTAATGTAAAAACAAAAGTAACGCGGCAATTGGTTTATTGGTTGTTATGATGATGTAAAATTTTATTCAGGACCTCATTGCAACATTGAAATAGTAATATTCAAGTATAATATTAATGAAAATAGTTTATCTTATAATGTGATAATATTTTACGTCAGGAAAAATTAATAGTTATAAAAAATAGATTTCCATTGTTCGATACGAAAGCTTTATTTGCCAATTTTAATGTATTATATTTGTATAGAACAAAATTGAATTCGAGAAATGCTTGCCTGATCAATGCTCTATTCATACTACTTAACTTTCAACTGACTGCGAGTTCGAAAGTGAGAAGTTCAATTCTTTAATTTAAGAAATGTTAATATTGTTTTTGTAATACTTTCATAATTGTGTTCGTTATTGTTTTTGATAAATATTTAAACGTATGAATAAAGTATGCGAAACCTAATTAATTAATAATACTAATGAACACGTATCTAATTTCATGTTTCAATATTCAATATTGATTAATACAATATTGTGGTGCTAATATAAATTTAAACATGATTTTTATAAAAAGTAAATAATAGTCAAATATGATTTGCTTTAACCAACTATTACCTATTCTGTTTGATATACGTAGTTATTTATTATTATCTGCAATGATTTGCAATGTGTGCTAATTAAAATCAAATAGCTGGAACATCACTATTCTTAATTATCTTAAATACAATTTAAATCAAATTAAAAATGTAAACTAGCATATGTATAATATATATTATACTTTTTAATTTATAAATGAATTGTTTATTATAATAGTACACATAAGTCAACGGAATTTCAAAATTATGAGCTTTAGAACGCTATTCCCATTCCCAACTAACTAATAAATGCCGTTTTAGATAATAATAAAAAACAACTAATGCATATTAAATGACATTAAACATATAAGATAATTAAATAATAATTGATATAATATAAGAAATTTGGCTATTTTTTGTCATTCCATTCTTCAGTATTTTAATGCAATGCCGACGAATTTCTATATTTCTACATATTTTGATATATTTTGTCTTATACTTATATGGGATCATTTGCAAAGTAGTTAAAGTCCTTTAATTAATTTCAACTCATATTTTTTGATGAACTACCTTAATGTTCTTAACTTTCAAAGGTATATTTTATTATTTGATTAGTTTTGTATTATATCTATACTTTCAAACCTGCAAAAATATGCAGTAGAATGAGTATTTCCAAGGATAGCGTTTCGACTTATTAAAATCAGTGAACAACTTTTCAAATAATTAAAAATAATCAACACATGCGCATTCTCAAAACTATAAAAACTCTCTGTGTTCCTCATCCCCGGATAATTCGCTCGTGCGTCCGATTATCCGTGGCATTTCGTGCATTGTTTAATTTGTTCATTGATTGCAGAACCGTCCAGAGCGCCCCTTCCATAGATTACCGGAATTACAATACTTAATTAAATACGCATACGATGCCACTCTCTCTCTCTCTCACTCACTCGGGCGCGTACGAGTGCTATTCTGTAATTATTTCGTTGCGATCGCGTTGTATTTCTGAGAGGAGCTCGAATAGCTCTGTGATTGAAAATCGTTTCGGGGAACGCGATCGAGATCACTGTTTTTCGGGTTCTGTAATTTCTCTCATTAACGGTTGTCTAATTTTCATTTTACGAAAGAGGAATTTAATTAATTAGACAACGATATGTCGACGGATTTTCAAGTGGAAGTGTAGCGAGTTTTCAGTAAAATAGATTTAAAAAATATTTTTATTATATACTATAAAGGAATCTATGTACTTCCCTTTAATACTGGTGGAATTGATCCTTTGTTATATAAACATTTATATGATCTGCTTTTTAGTTTTTTTTATATTGGATATTTTGTTAAACATTCTAAATTTTACTATGCAGTGAGTTTACTACTTGAATAGATTTTTCACACAAGGCTTGTACAGGTAAAGTTATATAAAAGACATATATAAATTCCTATATAGCTATAGTAGATAATTCTAATAATTCACTTGAACCGTCTTTAACATTTTTATAAAGAGTAGAGAATATTAGGTCTATTAATTTATATTATTTATTAAAATAATTGTGTCGACTTTAATTAAAAACAGTAACTATTTAAATTGAATTTTAATTTATATAGCCTATATATAAATTTTAGCCAAGTTTAAGTAATTATCATAATTAATAAAAGACAGCAAAAAAATGTATAAAAGATTTTCATAGTAGTATTATATTCCCTTACTATATCTTGCATATGCCTACATTATTGAGGTTTTAATCCAGAAAACACAGTGCATTAAAAACAATACAATAACCAATCTTCTCGCTTATCATTGTACCCTTGTCGAATTCTGGAACAAACTTCAGCAACCCCTTATTTCATTTTCGTCCTAACCGAGATCAATTCCAGCGCGGATAACCAATTACTCGTTTGTACCGGATAAATTGTAATAACGCGCTTGCGCGTGGATGCGTGCACCGCGGTATTCGTTGGCGCAATTTTAATGAAATCTGATAATACGAGCGCTGCGCGCGCGCGCGCACGCACGCGATCATGGATGTAATAATGCGCGCACGCTTTGCTCGGCGCTCTCTCCCATGCGCGTCTGGCGCGGGTGTTATTAACTGGGATTTAATTACGCGAGGCGATTACAATGGAAAACATCGAGGGAAGTGGAGGTGGGGGGGAGGTGGGGAAGGAAAAAATACGCGATTGCAGTGAGTGCAGCGGTTGGTTTGTTGTGCTGCACAAATTGATTGAATAATGGTTTGGTGAAATTTGTGTGATCTGGATGATATTGTGTTCATATAGTGAAGCGTTATTTTCATAAATAGATGTATAACTTTGAACAAATATCCTTTGTTTTAACATTCAAATTATTATTTTGAAAATTAAAAAGTTTCGATATGGCATATGAGCATAATAACGCATTCTTTATAATTGATTTATTGACATATATACTATTTGAATATTTATTTATCGTAATATTTACTGCTACTTCACTGAATCTATTTTACTCAAAATTTATTATCATGTTTTTTAATCTTGTACAAGGCATATATATGTCAAATAAAAACTTTCTAATCGTTTGTAAATTGAGAAACTTACTCTACACAAACCAAAGAACAATGCGTCTTTACACTCTTCGTTTTCCAAAACCGCACACACAAACGTCGAAATTCTCCATCGGCACTCGGCCGGCACACTCCACATCCCAATGCAAGCCTCTCCCTCCCCCTAAATCGCGCGCAAGAGCAAGAATCAATCGCAGGTAATCTAGCGCTCGGGCCAATTAAAACCAATAGCAGTATCCGAGAGCGCGAAACTGATTTTCTAGCCGTCATTAACGGAGCTCGAACCGCGTATACGCGTTCGCTGGCTCTCGACTGGCTCTCTGATCCCTCTAATCATCCCATCATCAATCGCAGCTTCTAATCCGCGCGATTGCCCGCGAATCCATTGTCGGTGTAACGGCCTCGATGATTAGTCCTACCTCACTCTCTCCCCCATCCCCATGGTATACGCCCTCTCCTCTCGCCTCTGTCTTGCCACCGCGCGCGGCTTGTTGCTAGGCGTTCAATGCGCGCGCGGAAGTGGAGCTGGGCGCGAGTAGTGAAGTTCGCGGTGTGAGCTGGGGTAATATGAGTGTTGTGTTTGTATTCGCGTATATTGGTTATGTGAGTGATTGAAAAATAAATTTTTTTATACGGTTGAATTTGATTGAAAGATGTAGTTTTTGGAAAGAATTGGTTGAATAGCATCACAAAATCTGTCTTTAATTTGAAATACAATAATAGAAAATCATTTCTCAAATTATTTTATAGAAAAATAATTCGGATTAAAAAAGATAAATTGAGTTATGTTTAATTGTACATGGATGTAATTGTACATACTTAATAATATAAGAAAGAAGGAAAAACACGTTTGGGAGGTGTACTTTCAAAAAATAAGATCGTGATAAATATCAAATTTATATGGATGTTTCATATATATATATGTAACTTGTCTCAACAAATAAGTAACATACAATATTTGTAATAAATAAATAACTTTTTTTAAAATACCGGTACTCCTTCATTAATATTCAACAATTCACTTTTTTCTCAAACCAGTCACCCTCTTCGCCCGTTTTATAAAAACCAAGCATTTTTCCACTATACCGCCGACTGGCCGATTTCATTTCCAAAAACCCACTCCACATGCTGTCACGCCCTCGCACATATCCCACCCCCTACATTGCAAAACTCCCGTCCACGCACAGCAGCATAGGCGGCGGTGGCGGCGGCGGCACTTAATCCGAGGCGATCCGATTTAATTGAGCGATTAACGGCTAAACACCGGCCCCACTGCTCTCTCTCTCTCTCTCTCTCTCTCTCTGTCTCTTTCTCTCTATCTCGTGCTGGCGCCCGGAAAATATAACTCAAGGATATTTATGGCCGGGATTAGTCGCGATAATTGGCCGTGTAATATACAGGAGTCGGCGCTTGCACCGGTGCTGCACATACACACATACACGACGAGTGTGTATTTGTGAGTGTTGCATTATCGCACGCGCTAGGGAGAGTCGTTTTTAGCGATGGGGTTGCTGCTGTCGAGGCTGCTCGCGCAATCGTTTGGTCGTCGTCGTGTAAAGTGTGAGCGAGGGTATGTGAGATGTGCAGAAAAGTAGTAGATCATGATGCAAAATAGGGTTTGTTAAAGTATTCTAATATCGTGATCGGTATACGCTTAAATTTCTAGTCAAAAGAAAATCACAATTGTCTGGAATATTCTGTTTTTCAGTTTGCGTGAATACGTACTTGATAAGGTAAATACTACAATCGTATTAGAGCGATTTATCTTATTCTGCTGCTTCGAGTAAGAGGCGGCAAAGTTCAAACACGCGAATTTATAACTAAAACAATTGGATCTGAGTTATGGGCTATAAAAGTCAAAAAAAGTAACGTGAAAAATCTGATTTCTTAAGGATTTATACGCTTTATGACGAAACTTTTCCAACTTTTATTCGTTCAATTTATATCAGTAAACTGACGAAACGCAAGGTGAATCGTATATTATTTTTTATCGTCGCATCGGGTTATCGTAGTCCTATCTTGATGATTTACAGCTATTGAAATTAACAGTAACGATCATTGTATAAAGAAGTTTTATACAATTTTAAGTAAAAAAAAATTGTATAATCTAATAATAAATGATTTATTTTAAAATTTTTTTTCATTTAGTCACTATGCAAAATTAAATTTTTTTCAATACACGTTGAAAAATAGTTTTAAAAATTCACTGTACGTAAAGATACATTTTTCAAAACTGTTTAACTCTTATTCAATTTATATTTACCAAAAGTTGCTGCTAACTTATTTAGCCATATACTTTCACAAGGAAGAAGATAAACTTGAATCATTTTTTTCAATTGATTTATCATTGTACTTTCGCAAAGCTGATTTCATGTTGTTGTAAAATGCATTAATACAGCTCTATAATTAGAAGAAGTTAATGAGTACTGGAAGTACGGTTTACAAGTCCCTGTGGCCGATATCTATTGGTATGTACACTACAAGTGAATTAGTAAAACGCTTGGGCGTTAAGTCTGACAAATAATGAGCAGACATTTGAGAGCAGGCAGCTTGGTTTAGACGATTATGTCAAAAAGCTGAGCTGCGACACATGTGATACTTAAGTACGTCTTAGATTGGAGTACTAGTGATCTTCTATGATCAACTTACATTTATCATACTCATTAATATACACTCGGCGATTGTTTTTGTTATTGGTTTGTATGCAGCCACCTAGCGGCTGCTTTATAAACTAATTGAAGAGATGGCCAATAGAATGATTTTCATTATTTAAATAAATTATCATTGGTAAATTAGAGTTGTTATTTCAAGAGTTCATAATCATATAAATTTTATAATTGTTAATAATAATTTTTAATCACGATAGACTAGAAATAAATAATCTATTTTAAAAATTTTTTTTACGACAGTATATTTCAAAAATAATAATTTTAAATATGAATTAGGCAAATAATATCATGTTATCATATCATGTTATCGATCAGAAATAGTAACATTAAGTTAATTCATGATCATTTCTTTTATTAATACAAATGATTGATAAATTAACTTGTTTTCTCCATAGTTGATAGAGTCTGATAAAAATAGCAATTGAGATGCGTACTTGTGAATTTTTTTTTAAAGATAAGTTATTAAAATAACTTTTTATGATTGTCATAGTATAAAAAAAATAAAAACAGTAAAGACATTAGCATATGTATAAATACAGCAGTCTATACATATTATTGTGCGTGTACATAGTCTGGACTATAGTTTCAATTTTTTATTTATGGACAAATAGAACAACTTCAACAAAAAGTCATTGAATAAAAAAAATTTTAATTAAATCTGTGGCTCCGAGGCATAACGACATAAGTCCACTTTTCAAGTTTACGAGAAAAACAAGTTCTAATGTTCAAACTTATATGTAAGATCGAAAGAAAGAAAATAGGGCGCGATATTGTACTAGTCAATTGACACATTCAGAACATATATTTACACAGTATGAGTAGGTTATACATTTTCTGTTGCATTAGAAACGAGTAAGAACTGAAAAATGTATGAACTTATGTCGTTATACCGGGAACTCTGGATTTATCTAATAGTGCGATTCTCGTTCGATTTCGACTATATTCTTTAATTTTAACCAATAAATTATAAAATTAGCAATTATTTAACGAATTTTGTATTACTTAAACAAGAATATTCCTATTTTCGTATCATTTCTATTAAGTTTACGACCATTTGGCATACTGCATATCTTAAACAGTGCTAACGATTTGGAAAAGAAGTGGTATATACCCGAATTTTGAAAATTCTCGAAATTTAATCTAGTTAATGTGCATAATTTATATGAAATCATGTTTGTATTCAATTAGAATGGATAAAATACATCACAACTACAATAAACCATAAAATGATATGGACTTATGTCGTTATGCCGTGCACAAAATCTGAAAAATGGACTTATGCCATTACCTTTTTGATATATCGTGCTTTAGGAGAATATTTTAGCTACTATTGATAGTGGCAAATGAAAAAGATCCATTTAATGATACAAACTCCAAAGTTTTAGCGATTTTCAAAAAAAATGGACTTATGTCGTTATGCCTCAGAGCCACAGAAATATATAATATTTATTATGCCATTAGTAAGATTTTACCATGACCACCAACATTCTCTATGTATATTCTGTCTTTGTAATGAAATTGTTTTCTGTGGATTGTGCAGTCACGTAAAGCCAATTATAAGCGTTCATCATTTTATATTTGGTTTTTTAACAAGCTTAATATTATTTGATGGGGATATAAAAAATATAAGTAGGTAGAAAATTATACCTGTAAAATTTGAAACTGGCTATGGGGCAAACGCATTTAATACATACACATACATTTATGAACGTATGTATATACATCTATTTTCTAGACATTATACATTTTGTCTTGGGGAAATCGGAAACATTGCAGTTTATTGTGATTTTAACCTCCAAAAATTTCACGGTTACAAAGTTTTTTTTTGAGAAAGCAATATAATATAAATGCATATTCTAAATAACGACTTCTACCAACGCATTCGTACACCCAGTCACAACGAAAGCTTAATTTTTCAGCACTTACAGCTACCACCATCCACGCGCTACCACCCCTTTCGGATAGCACAGCTCGGTGTCCGGTCTGCACGTTACCCTCGCGCAGGAAGGGACACGAGAGAGAGAGAGAGAGAGAGGTATAGGGTCGCGTCCAGTGCTCGGCGTCAGCTTGTGTAACTATCGGTAATTAATCAGAATCATCCCTGCATAGGCGTGTATATGTGTATATATATCGCCGACGTAGTTAACTAGTGACGTCACGCCTGTGGCGACATCTGGCCAGGCACTCGTTCGATCGAAATGGCCAGGCAGGCTGGTGTCCGGTCGTTCGGTTCCGTCGTGGTCGTTCGGTTCCGTCGTGGTCGTCGGCATCGTCCACCTCGTCGTCTAGCGTGTTTTCAGAAGTGTAGAATTAATTCAACATCCTCGCGAAGTGGTAGGAATTTTCATATTATTCGCTATAACTGGTTAAAAATTTGGAGGAGAGGGAGTATTAGAAAGGTGAAACTAAGATTATTTTTTTCAAGATATATAGATAGAGCCTTAACAACAAGCTTATTTAAAGGATTAAGTGGCAGTGCTTTATTGAATCACTAATTTTAATTCTTTATTTATAGAAGTAGTTTGTAAAAATTGCATCAATCTAAGAATTATATTCTCGATCCTTTCTAGTTATTTATATTTACGCGCAGCAGTAATATTGATTACCACATCAACTTCATATCATTAATTTCCAGTTTCATATAGATATGAGAAAATCCCTAAATAATCTCTCGCGCGCTTTCACAATAAATATCCATCATAATGTGATAATAAAAATATAACGAAAATATCGACACTCTTCAGCTGTATCCGCTTTTCTCTTCCCTTGACATATGAACTTTTCTTTTTTAACGTAAGCGCGAACGCGATATATCTCGAGACGAACGACGTCTCATCAAATAAGTATTCCACGGGAGCATCAATAGTAAATTCGTCGCAAATCGGATTTCGATTTGCGTCCAGGAAACGTTAATCACGCGAGCCACAGCTAGAGAATACGTACTCACACTTTAATGCTTTCATGTTTAAAACCGGTCTGTGATAAAAACAGTGTATGCTCAATATGTCAGGTTAATGAGTATTAGAGACGTTGAAAATATTTTTTTCAATATTATCACTTGCCTGATTAAAAGGTTTTTGATTAATGTTTATTCAAAATTTAATGCCTTAAAAACGTTTTTCATAAATGAACATTATCTTGCATAATGAATTAAGCAATGATAATGTAGAATAATGTATTTTCATTTTTACATCTAAAAACTTTTTATAGATTACATTAATCAAAAAAGAAAGGAAATGATAGTGTTACATGAGAGATCGTTTCTTATAATTTTTCTGAAGTTAGAGAATGCGAGCGTGTTCCATCGTCTACCTTACCACCTAATCGGATTAACCTAAATTAACGTGGACCAAACTTAGGGATACCGGGATCCTATCCGGTAGCATAGTCATTAAAGAATACAGACTCGTACACAGGACCGTCATAGCGAATGAGTGTAAGAGAGAAAATGAAAACAAGAGAATTGAAGGGCACGACTGCATATCCACGGGAAAGAACAATTAGAGCTGAGTACTGGGCTTGGGAACGCCATTTAATATAGTATACAGTCTAACTAGTTAAAGATCGTCTAATGTATTTTTACTGGTTTTTGAGAATCGATTTTGCACATTTAAAAATGAAACCCAATGCGACTAATAGGTCTCAGATATGAGCTCAAGATATCGTAAGTCCGTTTTTTAGATTCAACGAGTTTTTTTTATTAATTCATTATGACTTGATTATACTGATATTTTCAGAAGTCGAATTAATTAAGCAGTAGTGGCCATAATGCTAATATATGATACAACTTAGTGGAATCATTATTAAATAAATTTATTTATATAATTTATTAGAGTAAGTAAAAGAATTAATTTGATATGAAAATTGTACATGGCAGAATTTGAATTTGACATACATTATATACATATTATTATTTCAAAGCATGAAATATGCCAGTCTTTGTTCTTGTATACATTGAAACTATTAGAAGAAAATTTTGTTGATTTACTTGATTATGAAGATACCAAACTTTATAAAACGAGATTTCTTAAAAAATGATACGTCAAACATATTAACGAGTGTACGTATTTTTATACCTGTATCTACTATTCTTAAACTTTCTTAAACTTTCTAGCCTGTTATTAAAATTAACCCGTTTTTCAGACGTTAAACTATTCAGTCCTAGCCACTTTTGTCGAGCAAACATCGCGGATCCCAACACCATTCAATCAAACCGATCATCATCCCTGTCTTCAACACGACAAATAAAAAAGCATCTCTAGAGAGGGCCTGAGGGACGCATTCTCTTCTCCACGGTAATCTTCGCCAGACAAGATATTACATTTGAATAAATGTCGGTGCCGATAAAGCCGTCGTCTCCCTCCCAGTGGTGCGGCTCTTCGTAAGCATCCCGCGGGAAATATTTGCTAATATCGATCACGGCGTCATTAATAGCGTGCTCGCGCCAGTTTGTGCGGAGTCGCTGTGAGTTCGACGCCACCGACACTTTTTCATTCAGGTCTGTGCGATGGGTTGCTGCTGTAATAGCTGAAAAAGGGACAAAAAAAGTCTACTTATGTCTTAGAATTAGAAATACTGCTATGTTATCTCAAAGTCATTATAAATTTCGATTACATGTAAGACGACTGACTAATTTATTGTTTATTTATTATGAAATGTTTAAAAAATTGTTAATTTGCTGTAAATATACTTATAGTTTATAGCTTTTTCTTCGGTTTCTTTAAGAATTGTTTTCTATCACTCTTTAAACATTTGTGATAATTTACAAAAATTCTATTTTAGGTGACTTCAGGGTTACATGTTTAGTACAAAATAAGATTTTGTAGCTAAAATGTTCTATTCTGTAGGTGGGTTAATCAAACAATTATTGACTGTCATGAAACGACGATAAAATGTTTTATTTCTCTGTAAGAAATTACGTTGAAAGTTAAATTTTCAATAAAAATTTCCTCTACCATTGATCACTTAGTAATCCTACTTACAAAAAAATATAATCCTTAAAATTTGTACTTTCAGTGGGTTTTTAGTTCTTGTTATCCTTCTTTCTTACTTATTGATTTCGCTTATTGTTCGGTCATCTTAATAATACAAGAAAGCCTTATATAATATTGATCAGATTGAGAATAACAAGTGTCTCGGATTAACTCATAATTAGCTCGACGTCACCGGAAAATCGATAAAAAATTGAAACTTCTTAAAAATAACCTTAAAATATTTCAAAAGTACGTCAATAAAGAACTTTTTATAAAAGTCGTGTAAAAAATAAAGAAAAATGTTAAGTACCGTCTAAAAGTCAATATATAAAATGCTCATGTAGTAGATGCATTTTTTATGTTATTCCAAAATAATCATATGGAAATTCTTTTTGAAGTTACAGTGAATACCAGAGATATCATGTCTCCGTAACTTCATATATTTTAAGAAAATTTTTAATCACTGATGAGTATCCTACTATTCTATTAATTTTACTATTATTATAAAAATAATAATTACAATAAATTCATTTTACGTTATACTTAATACAATAAGATGTTAATGTGATGAATTATTTAAAAAAAAATCCTACCAACTAAAGAATAACTGCTGTGCTTAAAATACTTATGCCAAAACAACCTTATTTTAAACCCAAATAAATTACACATCCACAAAACATTGACGCAAGTTTTTTCCTCGCTTAAACGTTGATCACATCGAGTAACGTCACTCACAAAAATCACGCACTTGCGCATCTGTTAAAGTGGCTCCCATCATTCATTTCATTTAAATATTGATCAGTAGAGTTTAATGGATTCGCTCTGAAATACCATCCCATGCGCGCATTTTTCACGTTCTCTTCTTTTTTTTTACCCATGACTGTTTTTTGCGCGCGCATTGTTTCGCAAGCTGTGGCAGCGGTGCGACCCAGCAGTCATTCGCGGTCTGCTTCCGGTGAAAAATTCGAATTTAAATGCCGCTTTTTATTTACCGGCTCGCTGGTCGCTGATTTTTATTTGACGAATAAAAAAAGTTAATTAATCACGCTCATTTATTTTCTGGGCTTGAATGCAATAATGAAATAAGTGACTGGAGAATCGTTATTTTTTACCGTCGTGTATATATATATATATATATATATATATATAGTAAAAGTATATCGGATTATTCGTTTATTATTTTTAGAATTGTCTAACTGAGTTTATTAATAAATTCGAAATGTTTACGTACGGTTATCGTAAAATATCAACCAATAATACGTAAGCTAGTTGAATTAACATTGTACAAAACATTAAAACTCTACCTGAAACGTTAAATACATAGGTTTACATACGGTTATCGTAAAATATCAACAAATAAATACATGAGCCAGTGGAATTAACATTGTACAAAACATTAAAGATACTCCTGAAAAGTTAAAAAAAACTTTCTTCATTTTTAAACAAGGGATCTTCTTCATTACTGCTCTTTATCATGCAACTGGGTACACGTCAAAACGTAGAAAGGCGCTTCTTAAAATTACACAACTCGGCGCTATGAAACTACACGAGCAGAAAAACAGCAACGCCGAGGCAGGTAAAGAGCAGCGAGCATACCAGATTCTTTTTCCTCCACCCCTGCTTTTTTCCTCTGTAAAGCTAGAGAGGGAGTGAAAGAGAGAGAGAGAAAGAGAGAGAGAAACTGCGCCGCCGGCAGTTACTCGGTCTTCAAAAAGTTCTCAAACCACTCGAGTCAAGCTGTTTCCCGGGACTGGAGCCTCCCTCCCTCCCACCCTCCCAATCTCTTAAAGAGCCGCGACAATTTATGTGAGGCGCGTTCATAAACTTCCGCCGTCTCACACCCGTCGGTTCTTTACTCGCTCGTTGCGCCTTTCGCCGCCCCGGTTCTCTTTCTCCTCCTTTTTTTCCTTTTCATTGTGTCGAGGCTGTGTTCCTTTCTTTTTTTATACGGGTTCGAACTGCCGTGTTCGTTTGTTCTGTGAGGGTTATGAGGGTTTGATTGTTTAGAGGAGGGGTAGATCGATGGCGTTGGTCGTCTGTGAGATTGTTTACTGTAAGATTTGTTGGGGGTAATTGCGTGAAGCGAGTTTCAAATGGTATTATAAGTATTAACCCAACTCATAAATTTAATACTTTTGAACCGTAGTTATTTTTACACTAAATTTTATTTAGTTATTTTTTAAATTAATTATTTAATCACTCTGTTTGCGTTGACAATCTTTTTGAATGGTTGTTGAATGTTTAAAAAACAGTAACAATCAATATTTATAGTGTAGAGATTCACGTCATTATAATTATATGTTCTGAAAACTGGGCATATACATCTAATGTCAAATCTTGGTTAGAAAAAAGAATGAATTAGGGATAATTAGCCAAAATTAAGACTGGAATAATTTTATCGTTGGAGAAAGTTGTTCACACTTTTTCCACGAAAATCTGAAGTGTATATTGGTTTCAACTAAGCCAATGAACAGTATTTTGAGAATATTGTCGCTATTACGATATTAGTTTTCCACTGAAAAGTGTTGAAATTATTTGACTGTACATGATAATTCAACTCTTATGAATATCGTGCATTTGGCAATATTTAAATTTAGCTATACTAATAATTTTTTTAATTATAAGGTAATCCTTCTCTAACTGCAAGCACTCTGCGAGTATTCGTAACGCCAACTTAATTCTAAATTGTAATCGATCATCCGATAGCGTTGCCTTTAACTCTTCTGCGTTCACAACATATATACATACAGTCACGCACGTTTCATAAATAATCCGGGCGTAATTCTTAAAAAGTTTTTCATTCTCGCGTTACTCTGATACTTATTAGCTCTATTTCTTGCGTTTCTCTTCGCGTATAAGTACATACGTCAAACTTTAGTAATATCTCGCGTGCGTGTGTGTGTCTCAAAAATTCGTTTTAACTTCGCGTTTCTCGCACTCGATATAACCTCTCTGGCTTGTTTCCCTTTTTTTCCTATCGTTCGTCGCTTTCTCTCTTTTTCCCTTTTTTCTTTATTGCCATGCGCGTGTCGCAGTTGGTCTTCTCGTGTTCCTCGTCATGCGCTGTTTGCTTTAGCCCGTTGGGGTGAGCTTTTTTCCGTGTGACGATGTGCCAGGCGATCACTTTGCATATTTACCAGGGCTCTGCCGTTTTTACGCTTCACATGTCGAATTAGCCAACGAAGTGATAAAGGAGAGTAAAAAAATTTGCTTGAAATGTTATAGCTGTACAGTTTTGATTTAGTTTTGTGAGTTTCACCAAATATTGGTAAATGAACGGCCAAATGTACATTTAACTAATTGTAAGTATTTTATATTCTTCATATACTTTTGTCTATTTGTTATAAATTTTATTTAAAATTTAAAATAACGTTAAACAAACTGTATTTTAAAGCTATGTATTTTTCTAATAAAAATTGTTTTTTTTTTAGTTATTGTTGATGACAATCAAAAATGCATACGCACCTTTGGCAATTTTTAATGAAAAATCGAAATGGAAAAGGATGTTTTAAATTTGAAGCATTTTTATATTTTTTATCATGACTTCATTATAAACTCTAATGGCAGTCATCATTTACTTAAATATAAAATAATGAAGCAAATTTTCTTACTGCCCAGTGAGAATAGAACACTAGAAATTATATAATCTTTTGTTTATGTTTATCCATTTTAACCCGAGCAACCTTGAAGAATCTAAGGTTGAGTATTTGTTGACAACTTAGCTGTTGATATCATCTGTTATTTTATTTTCTTAGCATTTTTCTCTGCTAGCAACAAAAAGACGTACATTCACGGTCGACTTAAACGACGCGCGCAGCCGGGAAGAAAGCGACGGAGCCGCCGCGAAATTGATTAAAGGCGAGCGCGCGAGCGAGCGACTCTCGGAGGAGAAGGCGCTTTGCTTGCCGTCCGTGGCGTGGCAGCACGAGTGTCATGTCTACCGTGCGACCTCGCGAAACTCACGTGGCCGAAGACAGCGTTGCTATAGAGATGCAGCAGTGGTATTGTCTTGGAACTGTATTGCTGAATGAATCCTTGATAGAGAGACTTTTCCGAGTCACGGACATTCTTTTGGTGAGCAAGAGCAAACCACGGTTAACTGCTTTAGCAGAATGCTTTTTCAAAGAGAATCATGAAATTGCGTCAAATTATTTTTCTAACTGTAATTTAAATATAAAATTGAATCAAGTGAAATGAGCAAACATTTACTTTTTTTATGTGCATGATCTAAACAGACGCAGTTAGAATTTGCATTGATATTTTTTAAATATTGCTATCTTTTCTTTAATCAACTTAATAGTATCCAATCGAGCAAAAAAAAGTGAAAAATTAAGTTTAATAGTAAAAAACACATGTTTAAAATTTTATCAATTGAATACGTTCTTCTCATTTGAAATTTATTTTCTTCAATTGATTAAATTATCAATTTCTAAAATTTGTTATACAATGTATAAAAAAACACTGCGCTTGCATTTCCGTCACCTTGACAGCAGACGAGTACTTATCTAAATAATCAGTACATATATATTACGTTAAAAATGCATAGAAATATACTTTTATGCGATAATCGATTGATTTGATAAATGTTGATATATTTATAAATAATTTATTATACTGTCAGAAAATTTTCACAAAATTTATCTGTATTTTTGCACTATACTTTTAAATACTATCTATCTTACATTATAATTTCTGAAAATATCAACGTTATACCCACTCTCAAGAAAAAACTTGCTGATTTTCCGGTCTACCGTATTTAAAATCAACCACAGCAGTAGCGATCATCTCTAAGCTTACGAGGAGAGGAGGAAAAGCAGCTAGCCAGTGGTGAGAATATCGATGGCCGCAGTTCGTATGCGAAATTATCGGGGGCTCATCGGAAATCCCAGAGATCTCTCAGGCCAATTTGCCATTCGCCAAGGCCCTAATGAATCTCTATAGATTAACCCAATTAAGCGTAAGGACGCACTGACGTTAATTATTGCCGGACGCCGAGGAAATAGGAGGCAAGGAGGATGGGTTGCGCTCGTGCAACGAATGTCAGGGATATTCACCGCGACGAGGTGAAGAGGATTTGTCTAATTGTGATTATTATTACGAGACGGTGTACACGAGGTATTGTTTTGAGTGAACAAAAGGGGGAGAGGAGATTTTCACTATTGTTTTGAAATCAGATGTTACAAGTATTTTGAAAGAAGGAATTCGAATGAATTTAACATGAATGAATTTAACAATGGTTTAGAAAACACACTTTTTATGCGTAAGCAAAGTTTTCTCATGCAATCATTGATTTTTTTGATACAAAATAGAATTCCATTTGATTAAACCCAACATCACCGTTAATTTAAATAGTTCTACGTCAGAATTTAATATGGACCCGATGAATGTAATCAGATTCGCCGTGAATTATCAAATGCCAATAATTAATTACCATTGTTACCTAATCGTATATGAGCAGATATGAGTATTTCGTAATTGCATCTGCAACTGACAATTTCGATTTGATCCTACGAAACTGGTTTGGTTAAATTTTCTTGTAATAAAAGGTTTAATTACAGCGGTAACGAATTATTCCACCATTCGGATGATTTAGTTATTCAATACGTATTAATATGTAATTCACTGTAATAACTATTGAAATTTGTGTAGCTGTATTATACATTAAAATATAGAACAAACTAGAACTCTACCATTTATCCATTTATCGATAATCTCAGAATCCGCATTGCCACTCACACAATAATTTCCTACACTCGTGTTTTCACGATGCGATTGAGCAATCTCATTCGTGCAAACCATTTATTTTCCGCTCGATTTAAGGAAAACCAATGAATCGCGCGCGATTTACCGTACACAAAAAAAGCTTGTTCCAGGCAAAAAGTTAATTAAAACTTTGCGCTCTGTAAACAAATTAATTATCGTGCTTTCTCTCTCGCATTCCCCTCGTCTCTCTCTCTCTCTCTTTCCTCCCCTTAACAGTGCTGCACGCGCCAAATTGTTCCGTTGCATGCGTTATTTTTTTAAAGGCACGGATTTCAAGTCGTCAATTAAAATTCAGCATCGCGTAATTGGCTGAAGGAGTTGTCCACGAGTTGCACCGAAGTTGTTACGAGAATTTGGCTTGCAATCAAAAGAGCTTTGGCGTTTGAAGGTTATTATTTTTGGTTAATATCAAAGCTAAAGTGTTACTGTCTGTTCAGGTTCTCTGTTCTGAGTTGAAACATGTATTAGCTTTTATATCGATACTAATACTTTCATAGAAAAAAAATATTTATAATGTTTAGAAAATTTTTTCATTTTGTCTTGATAGGTATCACAATAAACTATATTCATTCGACATATTAATAAATAATGAAGAGATAAAAAGACATTTACATTTAAGATATAAAAATGCTAATTAAGTTACTAAAATGGCTGTCCAGTATGTTGAATTTTCAACTCAGTTATGTCGACATGGAATGGCGATTCAACAATATGTATCACGTAATTCGCAATATCTTCTGGATAAAGAAATGGTGTTTTTTTCGTAAATATTGTGATCGTCAGGAATACAACAAACAAAAATTATACTTGCAGAAACCCGAATATTAGAGCCCATTAGTTCATGACTTAAAGTTTCCGATATTGACCGTAGAGCAAATTTCGTAGCTGAATATACGTTCATCGTTTTACCTGATATGCGAATTATTCTGTGACCTGAGAGACTACAAAAAATAATTTATTTTATTACTATATTATAATGTGTAAGTGTATTTTTAACTGATAACTTATCTTTAGAGATACTGACAATGTATAATTGACCTTACATGACTTTCAACTTTTTAAACTTGAAAACTTATCGTATGCGTTTATCTTATTTTTACTTTTTTATGGTATTAATCACTCAAGTCATCATCGATTTTAAAGTAGATACTGTTATTGAGGAAAAGAAATCACGATTGTGTTATCGAATTGTTACGCAATTCTCTTTTAAAATAGGCAATTCCCACATTAGTTCTTTTTAAATAAAAAATATTAGTGCAAAAATTAATTGTAGATTACTAAAACTAACTTTTATACAACTCTAATCTCAAAATCACAAGTTTGGAATGATTTTTCGACATTCGTGGTATAAAGTACTGTTCGAAACTAGTGCGTAAGTCGATATGTACTATTTTGCCGTGTCCGTAAAACTCGTATTTTCGTGCATGTTCTGCATAAGTAAATATTATGCTCAAGAACAGATCATTTTACTTCGCGCATGCTTCTCTTATTAGCCTATTAACGTCACACATACTTATCCTGTTCTTCCGACTCGTGTGATTATTGTCTTCACCAGTTTTTTATACTACCTACGCACACGTCAAGGACATGATCCTTGGATACATATGGTCGAAGCGCGAAAATCAAACCCGTGTTTGAATCATCCACTTTACATACTTGTATCGAAATGTAAACCCAATAATAGCAATTTTGTCAGTTATTAATAAAAATTTAGTATTACAATTATAATTTTTATGAACTTTGTTGACTTATTTAAAAATGTATAGTAGATATTATAAATAATGAATCAACAAAATATTATAGTTGACAAAATATTAAAATCATTTATAAATAGTTTTTGTTTAGATAGAATTACTGATATTTCCAGAGTTTATCTTTCCTATCTGAATGAACAAGATGATTGTTACGATGACTAGGTATAATTTTAGACTGCGCAGAAATTGGAATGCGTTAAAAACCAATTTATCTGAAATTATATCGATTTCTAATTTTAAAAGTTTTGCTAAGCCGCTATTGTTAAAATTTTATTAAATGACTGTATTAATCAATTCTTTAAATATTTGTATACTAAGGGTTTTACCCGTTAATTCTCTAAAATAAAATAAAATAAAATAAAATAATTTCAATCAGTACAATGTACAACATAATAGAAATTAGAAATTTAAGATTATACTTTCATGAAGAACATTGCAGGTATTTTTAATTTAATATAAATATTATAATTTAAAAGGAGGATATGAATGGTCAATATGAAATGTATCGTATATCCAGTAAGACAATATCTATAGATGTATAGTTTATACTTAAATTCCATTGGAAAAGGTTTCACTTAGATAACCGCTGGCATTGGTCTTCAAAAGTTTACAAATATTAAGTCTTACAGGTATGACATAGTATTGTATTTACTATACAAATTCCACACATAATGTATTTTGGTAGAATTAGAAACTATATATACCCTTTTAAAATATTTGTTTTGTGAAATGTAAGAGTTGAATGACATTAATTAAAAATATTTTTTATTATATTTTGAAGTTTGTTCGTTATCGATCGGTCAATTATAATAACTCTATTTTCACACATAACCCAACGTATATCGAATCACGTATATCTGCCGACATTTACCCACGCATCTCTACCAAAATGCATATGTATATAAATAGCTACTTTAAGAAAACTGCACCACAATTAAAGGAAAAATATGAGAAACAATTATGGTACAGTTAATATATACAAAATGTACACTTAAAGCGAGGCATTAGCGAGTAAGGTATTTTTGCTAGTATTATAAGTTAATATTCTGATCTCATTATTTGTTTTTAATTTTCGAATTTGTATAATTCATGTAATGGTTCATGAAATTTAAATTACGGTTTTCACAAGAATTACATTTTCACCCTTTATTTAATTTAAAAATGCAACATTTGGCTTAAAGTGTTGTACTCTGCTACTAACTCTGTTTATCGACGGAATTACTTAAAAAATAATTAATATAAAAAAAGAACATAAATTTACGTCTTCAAAAATTTACTTTTCGTGCATAAATTGATGATCTATTATTCTAAAAATTCATCCCTTTTTGCTATTTTTCGACCAAAACATTTCGTTAATTTTAGTTAATTTTTGTCCCAGCAATAAACAAAGATGTTATCGTTTTTTACTTTTAAATTTAATTGGTAGCTGAATTCAAGGCATAAATCATTATTCTGTTTTCATCTTATATTGATATATTATGAATTAAGTTTGAATACGAAAGTTGGATTGCTTAATTTAATGAAACGAATAGGGATTGTTAAGCATACAGAACTGTGTATATTAAGAAGTCGTAAAAATAATGCTTTTATTTGATTTTATCTTACATATGGTTTCATAAATAAATATTCTCATCTTACATACTAATAGATTTCAAGTCTAGAAATATTAGATAACCATCTAAAATGACTCTCCAGTAGGTTTTATCGTTAACTCAGGTATGTGAACGTGAAATGGCGACGCGACAACATGCATAACAGAGTTTGCAATATCTTCCGGATTCAAGTATGGCATTTTTTCATAAATACTGGGGTCACCACCCATTCTTTCGACGATTTCAGTTTTAACCAAACCTGGGCTGATGTTCTGTAGAAAAAAGAAATTATAACTGTACATAACTGAATAATAATAAATATATAAATGATTGAGTACACACATGCATACATATATATATATGTAAGGATCCCACATATATACATACATACATACATGAAAGCATATATACATATATCATGTACATGAATGCATAACTACACATACTAACACACACACACACACACACATTCTAAAAGAAAAAAAATCTTACGGAAATACGAATTTTACTGCCCATCAGTTCATGACTTAAAGTTTCCGATAAAGACCGTAGAGCAAATTTTGTGGCTGAATATACATTCGACGATCTACCAGGTATACGAATTATCCTGTGGCCTGCAACGCTATGAAAATATGGTTAATGTTATATCTAAGTTTAAGTATAATAAATTTAAATCTGACAAATACCTGTTTATATTAACAATATAACCTTCTTGGCCGTTTTCTTTCATTAGTTTAATTGCTTGCTTGGTACAATACAATACTCCCATTATATTGACGTTAATAACAAATTGCATATCTTCTATTTTTGTATCTAGAATATAAATAACGTCAGTTTATTACAGCTTTTATATTTCAATAAATTATATTATTTATATTTAAAATTTTATGTTCGACGTACCTTCAATCGTCCCTCTGGCTGCAACGCCAGCATTGTTAATTAAAATATGCACTGTGCCAAGAGTTTTTTTTATCCACGCAAATACATTATCGACGTCATCTGGTTTTGTTATATCACATTCCTTTGCATAGAATTTACCTGGTCCTTTTACAGCTTTCATTGCATCCTAAAAACAATAACATTTAAGTTTTTTTTTTATAGAACGTTTGGGAACAGTGGGTCCATAAGAGGGATTTTATTCAGGGTTCGATAATAACACTCAAAATTTTACAGAAAAATAAATTATTTCTAATTCTTTTGTAAAAATATTCAGAAAAAACTATACGTTAGAATCTTTATATAGTCTTTATACATTGTATTTGATGATCAAAATACATTTAGACTAATTATTTCCTCCATTTAATCGTTGATGTATTGTAATATTTAAAAAATGTTTATTTTACAGGTTAAACTCTATAACATAGTTGTTTCTAGGTATAAATAATGATTTCTAAACATTTACTTTTTTTTTGTTTTAGTCATTAGCAACTTTTTTTCTTTATTTGATAGCATGAAAATGTTCTTTCATGATGCAGAATTGTTTAAAAATCTGTCTCTAGGCCTAAGTGAGTCTTAAAGAAGTTTTGCCTTGAGCCATTTGCCCATTGCATAAACAGTTTGTTTAAGAGATCGTAGACTTGTTTCTTTCCTGCATCGAAAAGCATAATTTGCGGCAAAGGAAAAAACTAAACTAAGTACCTATTGCACCTTTAAAACTATACGAATAATGTTTTCATAAAAGTTAATGTAAGCAGTAAATTAAGATTAGTGAAATGTTTTAATTTAAGATTGGGAATTGTTTTAAACAAAATATTAAGTAATTATTAACCGCCTATTAAATAAATTTATGTCACGAAATATATTCTTATTTAAAAATTCATTTTATAAAGAAACATATCTTATTAGAATTATTTTAAATGAAAAAATATTATCCGGAACCTTCCTACTATTATAGAATAAAAATTATTTTCTTAGCGAAACAAAAATTCTTAATCATAAAATACTTACTTCCATTTTATCTTTTCTACGTGCAAGACCAACTACCACCAAACCTTCGCGAACAAAGGCTTCTGCAATTGAGAGCCCGATTCCAGCAGATGCTCCCGTTACAACAGCTACTTTTCCTGCCCAGCGATTCATTATATTTTCTAATTTTTTATTTTAAAACTTGCACCTTCAATTAGACAAATACTTTCACTGTATTGAATGAACGTATTCTGTTTGATAATTCAATAACAGATAACTTAACTATCTTATCGTGTTTGTTTACATGCACGACAATGTTTTTATACGTGTACGAGGAGCTGGTAACTCCTTTCGCGATGAAACGTAATAGAAGACTGCTAGCACAATCTCTAGCCGGTTGCTTTTATGTAAGCCATCTAAAAGCGCCGAGTCAGGCACTCATTTTATTTATACTATAGCGCATGAGTCTATACTGGAATGTCACGGTGATGCATAATATAGAGGTTTTCAATTAACTTCTCCTTGTATCTATACTGCTTATCTTTTCGGATATTTATAAACATACCATTTTTGCATTTGCACGATGACTTCATATATGTTTATTATATGACTTATAATAATATTTTTTAATACAGATACACAGAAACAAATTTGTTAACTAGGGTCTATATAATTATTTATCATACTTTTAACCTTGAAAATTAACTTTTGATAGGAAATATATACACTCATAGCATCTTCAAAGTGAATATAATGAATACATTAGTTTTTAAATATAAAAACTTTCCAATGCATTGTTTTTAAATTGCAATATCAGAATCGGTATATTGCAGTCGAAACGGTCTAAAAAATATATTTTGGGAAAAATATTCACAACAAAAATTCTAATACTTATAAAATAAATATTGTCAATTTAAAAAGTGATTAAACAAATTATCTTTATATTTTTTATTTTAACTTAGATTTTAATTTGTAAAGGCTCATTTTTAATTATTTTACTAAGAAAAGTCGCATATGTATTTCAAACAAATAAAGTAAAACAAAAAATGCAATCTCTCAGTTACTCTTTATGAAATAAAAAAATTTGTATGCCTAAAAAGGATAGATGTTTGAAGATGGTAAAATAAATTAAGTATTCAGAATATTATGAAAATTGAATGCATAAGTGCAAAATGTATTAAATCTACAGACACGAATTTTTGGACTTAATGAACTATGATAATTCTATTATAACCTTTTGCTGATACACTTCCGGTTCTCCGTTTCACCGTGACACATTTTAGAGGTAACAATCTTCTATTATATTAAGGTGATGATATACTTCTGGTTTCTCCTGTTCTCCAGTTCTCTGTGATAAATTTTAGTAGTTGGAAGGAATCTTCTGTACATTTTACATTTTAAAATTTTAAAATTTTACAATTTGACTATTTTACAATTTTATAACTTCCAATGAAATTTGATGGTAAAATAAACAGTTTTTCTAATTTTATGTTAATAAATCATACTTTCTCTTTGTCGTTTGCCTCTCTCTCTCTCTCTCTCTCTCTCTCTCAGTAGTGAGCGAGCGTTAGCGAGCGAATTATTTGTTGCTATTAATGTAATTAACGTTGATCTCATTGATGTTTTAAAATTTAATTTTCCTTTTCTAAAAAATTTTGATTTAGTTTATATTTAAAATTTTTGAAAATTGCAACAAAAACCTTTGAAATACTATACAATCTCCACAACGCCAACTGTTCAATTATATCCTTAAAAAAAAGTAGTTAATCAAAATTTTGCCGATTCACGCGAAAATTAAACAGACGAAATACCTACTTCATCCATTGTTTCGTCCCATCGAATTTTACTTTGGGCTAAAGGACTCCATACTGAGGTATTTTACGAAAACACCGTTACTGCTGCTGTTGCTTCACAGTAAATAGGGGTTTGTTCGTCTGTATGCGTGCGAGCTTGTGCGAGCATTTGGGAATTGATTTGTCCACTTGTTGAGGAATTCAGTGGTAATTGGATATATCGTCGTATTTCTGTTAGCAGTACTTTTGTGATTGAACAGTGAGATATAGGTATTAAAATTCCACTCATTTATACGTACAATGAATTCCATCAGAACAATTTTCAACCGTTTTTTTAGAATTCTAGCCTGTTTTAAAAGTTTGGAAAAAATAAAATAATACTCTAATATTATTGAAATTTGAACATTTACAAAATCGGGAAGTTTAAAAATTATAATTTTATAATATACTGACTTTACAATTTCCATAGAATTTTATTAAATACATTCATTTTGAACTGAATTCACTAATTTTTCTTACAGCTGACTTACATCTTCGGTATCGAAAAATCGTCTGATGAAATTAACCACACAGTCTCCCCTTCCATTAGGAGAGATCACAGCGGTGAGTGTGTAAGGGACGGTGCCGCGCGTGTAGCGTCCGCTAATTAATACCCCTAATTGCAGCGACAGCGCAGCAGGCGATCGCACCTGCGCATCGCCGTAGTGCGGTGGACCGAGTGTTGACGGAGATAGTGGGAAAGGGATGCGCGCGCATGTAATGTAAGTGGAAAAATTAAGGATAACTTTTTATGTTGCCATATTGCTTCTCAGCAATACTTTTAGTTTTTTGGTTTATATCAAATTTAAATTAGATCTAATGGTTAATAAATGTACAGAGTCATGACGAGTTACTCGTTGCAAGCATCATGTCTTACAACTATTATTCTTCATTCGTAATTTTTTATAAATAAAATAATAGCAATATTTGGTAATAAACATGTGAGCTAGCGTGTCTGCGGGTAGTTGATAGAACTGCAAGTTGAATGACTTAGACCCATCTGGTTCCTCCTGTATGTTTTTCAATCTAGGGAACTTTAGGACCAGATTTGGATCCTTAGGCAGATATAGCAAATTGCCCCCTGTGATAGTGAGGGAAACTCAAATGATAGTGAGAGAAACTCAAATAAAATTGCGCGCCAGAATACAAGTATCGATCCTCGTTCACATACTAAAAAACTACTGCTTGTCCTCAAAACACAAGCTTACGTACATTATTTTTTCCATCTTTTCTGTCACAGTAAAACGGTATTGAACTTGCAGTGTCATCGCGAAAAGGTGTTACACGAAATGTTCTTATATGCTTTCGAAAAGTTCTGTACATAGAAGTTTTTTAATAGGAGGAAGCAAGAAAGTGAGTTATGATGTATTCAAATGGGTAATCCTTAAAAGTTTCCAAAACTATTTGCTGGTATTATAACATATTTTACAAATGTTAGCTACGTATATGCTTGAAATTATTCTTAATTCTTTATGGTGAAGATTTTTCAGAATCTAGCTACTATCCGTGAATATTCATTATGATCAATCATATAAAAGTATAATACCGTATCATTAAATAATTTTTTAGCCATTTTCCTGATTTAATACTTCTTTGCGAAATCTTACAATATTTAACACAGACACACAAAATAAAAAAAGTTATTTGTGCGATGGCCTAGACAATGACTATCCCACGATTATTTAAAGTAATTATTGATATCTTAAAATAATTATAAGCAGTCTGAAAGCGAGATCATAATTGATCTTAATAAGCTAAAATACGCAGGAATATTATTGTCTAGATCTTCGTGCAATTTTTTGTTTGTTTTGTGTTATTCAAAATTTGTATCGAGTAAATTGTTTTGACAAGAATAGCTAAAACTTACTGGAATCAATTTTATTTGCACAATTTTTCAAAGACCTATTAACGAAAATACACACTTTTTCTTTTAATTCTGCTTCTCACTTTCACAATAATAAATAACCATGCTCTAGACTTTTCTTAATAATTTCAAAAACCTAATCACATCTTCCATCGCTAATAAATGAAAAAATATGATCGGAATAATCATTCTATAGATGGTAAAAAAATACTTTCAGTTTCTATACTATTTCTAGTAAACTAAGCCTCATAAAATTTTCCGACAAACCTACCAACCTTTTCCCATTCCACAATCTAGTCAACCCCATCGACTAATTCTAAAGACAAAGCATCCCTTTAAAAAAACTCACGTAACCACCTCACCAGCTCCCTTTCACCCGCGGAATTTTCAATTGTCGACGGCCAGGCATTATGACATAAACGCGGCGGTGGCGCGCCCGTTATGGGCCGGTTAACGAGCGCGCGGTTAACCGCCCCGGCGGAAAACCGTCGCGCCCGCGCTCTCGCCTCTAATATATAACGCGCGTGTGTCTGAGCATATGTCGCCAGTTACCACTGGGAGCTGCTGCTATACCGCTGTTGCTGCTGCTACCGCTCGTTGTTTTCCGCTTTGGCCGAGTGCCGCAATGCTTTGTTGTGTACACGTATCCCGTGTCTATACTGCTGGTGTGTGCGGAATTCTTTTGGACAGCGCGATGTGCGTGCGTGTAGGGAGCCTGGGTTGTAACCGTTTTTAATTAATCATTTTGTAATGGCTGATCGAAATTTTTCATAAGTGGTAATTAAACGCGAGTTTGATTAATTATTATGTTAGCTTCTGATAAATATTAAACCATAAATTATTAGTTTCAATTAAATAACGCAAAATTTAACTTGAATTATCTTCCTTAAAAGTAATGGATGAAATTTGTCACTGTTTTGATTGGTTATTATTGGCTCATTTGATTGGCCTATAGTAGTCGTTAAAATCGAATGTTATTTCCAGATCGAATTCTTAAATTGAGTATTTAAAACTGAATAATTAAAATAATATAAACTTCAATATTTTATTTAACAAAATGTTATTTGCATCGTTCAATCCTTTATTATAATAGCTTAAAATAATTAAAAATTACTAATTTTACATTATCTACATGGCAACAGATTACAATCTCGAAAACTCTTCTCGCTCCTAACCGAAAGCTCCTCTCCTCTCAATTTCCTCGAAGCAAACGCCACTCTCTCTCTTGCGCGCGCGCATACAATGGGTGCGAAAAGCGCAGGAAGCGAAGAAAACGATTATTGACATTCATCCTCCTTGTGGAACCCTTGCCGCGCTTCGCTCTCGCTCTTTCCACCCTGCGCCGATGTATGGCGAAATTCGATTAACGCGACGAGCGCCGCGAATTTCCTTTGCCTCTCCTTCTCCGTTCTGGGATGGAGGGAAGCCTAGGCATGTATAGCGGGGAGAATAAATGAGGCGAGCGCGAGTCGCGCTCGCGTGGCTTTGGATTTTCCTTTTATAGGGAATAGAGTAGGTACTTGGTTGTGTATAGAGTTCGCTTTTTCGTTGCTTATTTTCGCACACGATTCGCTGGTAATTCGGTGTAAAGAGACTCATAAAGACGATTGTTTCTAAAATAGATTTGCTGTTTATGAATGAATATAGATTCTAAATATATTGATATAAAGTTAAAAGGGAGTATTATATATTTTTTTAACGTACATTTTTAAAAAATTTCTACACTGAATTTGTTATTTAAATATAAATTTTAATTTCAAAATATGCTATAAAGAAAAACACTGCAATTTAGTCGTATAACGAAATCCATATTTAAGACACCCTTTAATTCTCTTAAAACTTTTAACGTAATAAATAAAGTCAGACCGGCGTCTATAAATTTTGAATAACCACACTGAGAAAAATGATGTATTAAAAATTACTATAATACATAGTAACGTCAAGACGTACTTGTAATATCAAAAAAATGACTATATTTTATAGAAAAAATTGCTATTTACGTAGCAATTTTTACAATTTATATAGGAATTTTTACTATAAAATATAGTAATTTTTTTTATATTGTAAGTATGTCTCGACGTTACTATGTATTATAGTAATTTTTAATACATCATTTTTCTCAGTGCACTATTATCTTTTTATTCTTTGTTTTAAAAACTACGAACAATATCATAATTCAAATTTAATTTTTTGGTCTCAATGTTATTCTTCAATATTGCTTCATCGCACTCTAAAACTCTAAACTCATCCAACTCCATCAAGGCAGCATACCAACAGACCTACGCAGCCTTTCAACCAAGACCTACGTACTCTCTCCTCCCTTTCTTCCACCACCTTCTCCTTCACCCCTTCCCCTCCCAAGAAAATCGTCGAGAAAGAACGCACGCGCCTCACAGCTGAGAGTCTCTGCTCTCGCAAGCTCTGCGCCGTCGTCGTCGTTTGCGGCTGCTTCATTAGAGGTTCTTAATTAACTCGCGGCTCGAGCACAATGGCGCGACTACGCCATTCAATTATATGTTAATAATATACGCTCGGTTACATTGGCGCCGCTCCAGCGTCTTCGGGGGCTTGCCGAATCGTGGCTGTGTATAGTGTATGTACTTGCTGCCGTGTGGAGGAGAACGGAAAAAGACGTTGTTTTTGTTCTTATTGGAAATGCGTGGGTGTGGATTTTGCGCATAGAAAGATTTTTGGTTTTCAGTGGTAAAAGTATTGTTGTTGAAAATCAAATGGGAGAGATAAAATTATATAGTGCTTTAGTCTCTAGACTCCCGGGATTTTAAGTATAAAAATCATGCTTCATTAAAAGTGGCTAAACATGTATCTTGCATCATGTATCAGCTGTATACACAAAGTTTTGATTATGAATCACGTTGATGTATCCGTCAGACTAAAGATTAAGAGAGCTAAAACGATTATGTTTTTTTTTAAGTTTTTTAATGACAGATTTTTTAGAAATAGTATTTTTGATGGCAATTTTATTATGAGAAATTAATGTCTTTATCGACATCTGCATATATTCCTTTCCATATTCCTCATTTTTTCAATTTCTATAAGTATGGATCGACTCCACATGGAAATTTAGTTTTCAGCTGGTCTTGATTTTGCAGTTTTTAGCTGCTTCGACCGAATACCAATTCACAGCTTTATTGATACGATCGAACTTAGGTGTGAAATGCTTCTACACGTAATAGATTATGACATAGAAATCCTCTTATTTTTATAAAGAGATATAATATTATTATAAGACTTTTTTAAAATAAAATTCTAATTTATATAGGAACAGTAAAATTAAAAATTTTAAATGTACAAAAACAAAAAAAAATAATTTGTTTGAAATCTTTATAAGTTACTTATCGATGCTTGACATACTTTGTCAAACGTCAACCGTGCAATTAAAACACAAAATATCAGCAACGCTAACGGAAATAACGAAGCAGCTGTCCATTATGTTTCTACAATAAATAAAGTTCCTCGGTGGTTCGTATCCATTCGCATCAGCCGCGCACAATCGCATAAATATTAACGCCAACTCCCTGCAACCACAGAAAAAGAGAAGCATTTGAAAAAGGATTTCATTCGTGAGTTTATTTCCATCGCGAGCCGTTTGAGAATCTGACCTCAAAACCCAACGCGACTTCATGAAATTCAATGAGAGCGAAAAAAACACGAGGACGCTGGGAGAAAAAGGAGAAGGGGGAAAATCAAAGACCTTAAATTTTTAATTAGCAGCGTCGCGTCCCTGCCAACGTCGTCTCCACAACGGAATTTAATAAACCCATTCATCCGGTCGGGCTTTTTCGCCGCCGCTTAATTAACCCCGATCCCGAATCGCACTCGCGCGATAACATATTTACGTTTGAATCGTGGCCCAGTCGAGGAACGAAACACCCTTCAAAAGTATAGCCAAGCTCGGGCTCGATTTTCGCTTTAATTACGGCGATTGCGTCGCGAAAGATTGCCTCTCATTGCCTTAATTAATTTCCACGTCCTTGCGCTCCCTCCCCCTCTCTGCCCTTTCTCAGGCTAACCGTATTATTCGCCTGATATTGACGATGAAAGGGGCGCTTTTTTGCAGCGAGCGAGCGAGCGGACTGAAAAGGAGCGCCGTTTTGTTCGTGAGCCGCGGGCGCTCCTCCTCTGTTTCCCCCGATTAGTTACATTTCGCGGGCTGAATGGCTCGACGGTAAAGTAGAGGGGCGTTCCTCTTTCGCGATTTTCTCTCGATTTTCATTGTTTTGTGGAAGAGAGGAAGCGGCCGTTTATTCGTTGAATCTCCTCGACCGTTGAATTTCGGGTGATTAAGTATCCTGTTAAATGTAATTCGTTCGTTAATAGGCACGAATGGATGGTAAGTACGGCGGTTGGTACTTTTTCTCTTAGTAAGTAGGATCTTTTAAATTTTGCGACAAACCATACGGTTAAGGTGAATATAAAAACGCCTTTTTAGATTTAGTACCTTTTATGATAGTGTACTCTATAAACAGGCAAAATATATCTGTATTAAATATAAGTGGTATTGAGTCAGAATAGCTGATTGTCCGGATGGGTCACAAGGTAAGGTAAACGTGAGATACTGTAAAAAATTTGAGTATTTATTTATTTACCAGATAGAATACAATAAATATGACGTAATTCTATAGATGTAGATATATTTACCTGTACAAAAGGTTTATAGTTTTAATTTTTAACAAAAGTTGATAGTTTTTAATCACGAAAAAACTTTTCTAATTGACGCTAAAACTAATTGGCAAAAAGTTCAATTAGTCCAGCTTTAACGTGGAAAACGTGACAAAAACGGACAAAAATCGAAAATTCAAAATTTTTTGGTTTTCTGTCGCCATTTTGGAACGACTATCGATGAAAAAAAAAACAACTTCAAAATTTTAAAGAGCAACAAAATTGCACGATTTATGCATTTGTAGCTCAACTAGATCCTTTTTTGATGATAAAAATCCAGTTTCAAAAAAACATTATACTTAGAAATTCATAACAGTTTTTAAAGAAACTCAAAATATATATTATTTATAGTACTTTCTCACAATTGTCGATCACGGCATTCGAAAGAACGATCTCGAACCGGTACGTCGACGTATATGACACCACTTTTAAATACAGCTCGGTTGCCCTTTGCTGATGAAGAGCTTGCTAAACGTAGATTTCTTTTTCTCTTGCCCATCTCTCTTTCTGTTCATATGAGCATCTGCTGCTTGACTCTCCACTGCTCTTTGATGATAGCCCCGGGTCAGTTTCTTTGCAAAATCGCGAGACACTGCCCTTCTTCCCAGTCATGCCTCTTCCTGGCTTTTCAGACACGATGCTCCTACTCGTTTTCTATATCAACCAGTCGCTATCGTTCTCTCCGCAGCTCTGCACAAATTTATGCGCAAAGGTCACTTACACCAATGCGAAACGCTACACCGAGGACACACAGCAAGATCCACCGTAGCACGTCTGCAGAGCAAACAGAAAATCCTCAGCCTCAGCTGTGAATATTACAACTACTGGTGTTCTGGCCTCAATCGTTAGGTGTTGAATCGACTTTAGTCAACCGGAACCGGTATCAAGTCACCAAATTTGATGCCTCTCAACACTACTCGCCTTGCCCCTTGCGGTTCTCCTTTGCTCCTGATTCTCTCGGTTAACACGATGTCCCTGGTAATGGAACTTCTGGTGGCGGTGATGCATGTGTCGATACATAATCATCGGCACATAATTTTTCGCCTGTGATTAGCGATAATTTTTCATTAATCATTACTCAATACGTTCTTACCGTCTGGAAGCCCGACAGAGACTGACTCATCGCCGGTACGAGAGTTCGATTGATATAATATGCATTCCATTATCTACGGTCTTTTGATACAATAGCAATGTTGATGTTTTACTTTTTCAGGAATGCCACCACAGGTGACGATGAGTGACGACACGTTCGATCGATATTGTAGTCATATAACTTGCGTGACTTCTGGCGCTCTCTATATTTGTTATTTACTTCACGCGGCTTGTGACGTGCTCGTTTTCACGTTACAAGTGGCTTACCGGTCTTGTAGCGGCCATCTACTAGCAGCTGAAACATCGGTATCTTCCATACTGCGGCCTTCATGTTGGCGCCCACCTTGGTCAGTATGATCGCCGAGACCCGCAGACTCGTAACATACCTCTCCGGCATCGCTGCGTACCTCATTCATCTAGCATTACAATAAGAACTCACCTAATCATATCTCATGAAAAATAAGCAAATATGCAATATTCCACTAATGCTCAATCAATCATCTAACTAACCGTCACTAAAAGTTTTTTGAACCCAAAAAAGACATACGGCAATAAACGTGTTCCTTTATTAAAGCAATCGTGTCCTTTGTACTGCAGACAATCTATTGCCGCACTCTTCTCTTTTGCCAAGCGCATAAAAATCTCAAAACGACGATGCATTTCTGCGGAAAGTCGCCCGACATAATACGCCGACGACTTTATACGTCTGCCAGTTTTACGCGCGCGAACACACACCATTATGCAAGTCTTATACGTATTGTATCGACCGGCCTTCTCGTTTCATTGTCGCGCGATCCTGCAGCGGAACGCGACGCTCATAAACGTAATAGCTCGCAATAATAAATTCGGGACAAGTAAGGATTTTTAATCAGTGCGAGACCTGGTTTTGTTTTAGAAGTATTAGTGACGGCTTCGTGGTTTTAGTAGATTGAAGTGGAAATGGCACCGAGTAATTTGTTGACGGACTTGTATGCTTTAATAAGGAAGTCTTATGAGCAAAGTTGATGTTAAGCTAAGCAAGACTTTTATTAAGATTAAAAGGTGCAATATTATTTAATTTTATGTATACATAACTATAAACCTTTATATAGATATCTAAAGGAATACCAAACGTGTATTTTTTTAGTTCCTATTTGTAAAAGACTTTTTGAACAAAACTGTAATGATTATTAAAATGAAATAAAACTGTATGACAATAAGTGATGGAGAGGAATGAGTGAGTGTAGGTTTCTGAAAAATAAAACAAGAAATTCGCCATAAAAAAATATATATATACATAACTTGCTTTGGCGTAAAAACCCTCGCGGTTTCGAGGGAAAAGCCAGGGCAAGTCTTCTATTCTATTTATTTAAATTTTACAAAAGAAAATACTTATACAGATAAAGATACTTATAATACTTAACCTAGACGCAAGAGCTGTACGTTGACGCATGCAAGTACAATAAAACGCGCAATACATATACAAAATTATGAATCGCTTACCAAAGGGCACAACGCCCGCGCAAATGATAATACGGTGCCGCAACGTTGATGCGCCGCTAGTTTTGTTGTTGTGTCGCCGCAACTTTTCACCAGATCCTCGTGGTGAAGCTGGGCCAGGGAAGCCGGATGTTTCAACTCGCACGCAGCGCGCCCCGACGTCTCGGAGAACCTGACGCTGTGATGCACGGGCAACAAGGATCGTTGCCGCGATCTCCGCTCGCCACGAAACGAGTCACGCCGAAAGCCTCGCACGTTGACAACGTTTCTGTCACAAATATCCCTCACCGGCTGTGCACACACACACGTACAAAACACAAATCGCACACACACACACGCGCGCGCGCACGCACGCACGCACACACACACACACATATATAGATGTGTGTACCTATATATGTATATGTAAGTATTTGACTAACGGTGGTACTAATTTTCCTGTAATGCGGTTTTGCTGAGTAATACAATGTTTATCTTTTATATTTTGATCCTTTTTTGATATAACACGGGATCAATTATAATTTTTTATAACACTATTAAACTAATTCTTTACGTACGCCCTCTTGGGTAATTTTAACTGCACCTCCGAAGTATAATGTGGCGTTACCCGCTGCGCTTCGCTTTCCCGCCAAACCTCACTGGCTTTTTTCTCTCTTGCACTCACACGTCCAAGACGGAACTTCACGGAGGGCTCATATTTCTTTTAGACATGTAGTATTGGAATGCGCTGATTAGAAGTAGAGAAGGTAGCCACTCGACAATTTTTCACTTTGATTGCGTGCTTTTATGACACTTTAGAAAAAATAGAACTGTCGAACGAAATATATTTGAAGTTAAATTTAAAATAAAATTTTTTGAAGCGAAAAAAGGTGTCACGTAACACAAAGACATTGATTTAAAATTTCGGAAAGTATTAAAATATAGCTCTCTAATTTTCACAAGCTTCCGATAGTTAATAAATAAAAGAATAAATAAGTCTACCTTAGATCAAATGGTCGATTCATACCGCTAAAACGTCGGAAAAATTAATGAAGATTGTTGTTTTCTTCAATTAATGACTTAACCAACGCTGATTACGAATTTATTTTTAAAATAATAACGAAAGAAGTCATTAATTCATTTAGTTTGTATTTAATATAATTATTCATCTCACTATCTTGAATTATTTATTTTCAAGAGAATACTATCAAATTCTTTTATTGCAAACAGTTTCAGTCTTCTTAACTAGACTCGGTTGAAAAACTTCCAGTGAATTCCGGTGAATTCCAAAAAGAGGGTGAGACGCCGCTTCGTCGAATACCGTCGGATTCGCGACTAATTAGTCGTGCCTCGTTCGCAAAGGCGCATCGTATTTCGGCGCAAGCTTACGCACGCTGTATTAATTAACATGCCTTCCCGGCCGGCTTTCTTCCTACCTCGACAGGCTTCGGAATTATGAGCGTCTTCTCCAAGGAATTTAGTCGCGGGACCAAGACATTCAAGGGATGGGGACTGTTTATGGAATGCGTAAATGTACCGGGAGATGGTAGCAAATTTTTGAAGTAGAAACATTTTTCAATATTGTGGAAAGTTAGGTATCACAAAGTATGTGAATCGGATGAGAGTGAATGTTTTGAATTAACATTAATGCTCGCTCCGTCCTTGCGTAAGCCTAGAAACTTTAATAAGGGGAAAAACAACGTTTTAATAGGACGTCGAATATGTTGTCGAATTGTATTTCTGTGCGCAGAAAAAGCATTCGGGGCTGATGCGATTGCCAGTTGACTGTGTCCTGCTGAATTAATAAGTCGATCCTTAATAAACTCTTAGTTAATTGAAATTTTAAGTAAGTTTTATTCTAAATCTTCATACTTCGATAAGAAGACATTACATGGAGGGCAAATACATTGCAGTAATAGACGATCCTGGATCTAATATACTTTTTAGGGATTGCTAAAACCAGTGGGACAAACGAAGCCCAAACCACAAGCAAAACACAACAGTATCCTTTTGTACTTTCCTACTCGGACATTAAGTGGTTTAATTTTTTTTATCATACCGCTTCTTAGATAGTTTTTTGCTACGAATTTTATTTTCTATGATTTTTCGTAATGTTTATCGAGACAGTCGTCTACTTGGTTCTGGTACAGAGGAAGATAGATCTGCTGGTCCTTACCAAGAGCTATATGAGTATATCTAGGGATGACATATGCCACCCCGTATGTATGATTATTCAATGTCTGTGGCACGGCTAGCAGATAGAGTTTGTATATTGTGAGAAGGAATGGGGAGTTTTCAATTATTTTTTTGTTGTCGTATGTTGGCAGCGATGCGATTAAAGAGTTTTCTTCTGTAATAATCGGGCATGAAACTTGCAATTCATTAAGGCTGTTAAAATGTTAAACAACTCTGGGCTGCTATAAATAAGATGATCCAATTTGGCCTCAGCTTGGCGAGCAAAAATATTAAGTTCCTACATAGATGATTCCTGTTTGTTGCTTGGATCATGAAGTTGACTTTCTCTTTCAATTATCCTTCCATATTCTTCAGGAAGAGGTTTTGGGCCGCAGTTATGTTATAGAGTTCTTTCTAATCTGGCCGACAGAAAATATGTTTTTTCATCGAAGAGCTTTACCAGTACCGATTGGTCATGGATGTTACGTCGTAGCCTGGTTGTTAGTCATGAAGACTAACAACGCAAGAGCTACTTGACGTTTTGTTTTAATGGGATTTTTACACACAGTGTCGTTTGTCAATATCCCGAACAAACACCTTAGAGAAAAATATGTATACGACACTTTACCAAATTGCGATGTGTTCAGTCCTGGATGGTGGCAGCAAAACCCAGTAGAGTGGAAAGGGTGGTGATGTTCGAGAGCTTAAGTTCGAATGCCTTCTCGCGCTAGATTCCTCGCCTACGAGTTTGTTATCATCAATCCTTACGACTAATAATTTGGTGAGAAATTAGCCGAATTTCGGATGTTATGAATGTCTAATTATCACGGAATTTCTTCCGTTTCATGTAGGTGTCTCCAAGAGGCCTGCCTGCTAGACTCCGCTTCTGATTAGTTTTGTTTGACCTTGAAAAATCTGATATTCTTTGAAGGTGAAACGATAAGTGTGTACTTCAAAGTCATACACCTCCTTGAAGGTCAAAAATAAGTTTCAAAAAAATTAGCCCTAATGGCCTGACAAAACTAGAAAAACTAAATCGAACTGTATCTAAACAGTTCCAAATTCTGCCCGTGAACAGGTCAATCATATACAAGATAATCCAAAGAAAATTCCGATTAAATATTAATTGCGCGAAAAAACAGATCATCAGTCGTCATTCTGACAGTTTTTCTTCTTTATGTTTTGTTTTAATGTCAAGTAAATAAAGAAATACAGTTTCGATTTTCGTTGAAGCTTATAAATTTAATTTATCAGTTTTGCATGTATGTAAATTTGTTTACATGTGACTTTATGCGCGTAGAATAAAGTGATTGAATTCTAAGAAGCGTTATTCACAAATTACTCTCGGTTATCAGTATATAAAATACGTGCATTTATTATTCATTGTATATCAATTACATTCGGATTCGCGCGAGTGCGGTTGCGCCGCGATGATCGCCGCTCGCTAACATAAAACACACGTGCGCAGGTAGCGTGTGGTAACGGGTGTCGTGTATGAGTGAGTGGGACTCGACTATCAGCGATGGGCAAGGATCATTTGGCCGATGTTACGTCAGGCGAATGCCTCCCGCGAACCCCATGGAGCGGGGCCAGAGAGAGAGATAGAGGTCTGCTGATAGCGGGCAGCTTGTTGCACTGGGCTGCCGCTCGTTCGCCGGCGTTAACAAAGAGGGTGTAACTCACGTTTCGGTGTCGGCCGGACGTAGGCCAGTGCGGGCCCCTGAACTCGGCTTCCGTCTCTGCAACGGCCGTCGTTCGTAGGTGCTCGCCGGCGACAACGCGTTCCTGACGGAGTCGGTCGAAGTCTTATGCCATCGTCGTCTCATTAGTTCTCTTTTTCCCGGCGTCGGAGTGAGTCCCTCCCGGGGCTCGGCGCCGAGGAAGATCGAACGGCGCCCCTTCTTGAAGGTGACGTCCCGAGGCTGGAGCGCGTCTCCCTTACCGCGGCTTTTCCCGTCTGGGGCAGAGCGGATTGGCCCCGAGGTCGACTGACGTCCACATTTGACCACGTACGGCTCGCCGAACCAGACTGACTCATCGTCTCATTCAGTACATTCCGTCTCCTCTTGCGTATGTTGCTCCCTCCCCCTCTCTCCTTGTCTCTCACTCTCTAATCCCCTATTTATATTTCGCCTGTAATTGCGTGTCGCTCGTGCGCAGCTCCTGCTGCCTCGCTTCTCGCCTCGGTTAGCCCTTGCTTACATGTGTGGGATGAGTGTGTGCGCGTATGTGTGTGCGCGCGCTTACGCTTACTTGCGTCTGTGTGCGAAGTCGCATCTCCGTCACAATAATATTCCCCGAATATTGTATAAAAAAAAAATAAAAGTACGAAACGTATAAAATAACGAAATCAGATGGCACTGTTGAGTAATGCGGTCGTGCCTATAATGTAAACACGAAGTTTTTACATGCGGCGAGCGGGGAGTTGGCGTGTCGAGCGTAGCGAGTACTCCAAGCTGACGTACACAGTGATTTACGCGAAGTTATCGCGCGTATTGCTGTTGCATTACGTTGCGCGGGCGAAGATTCCGCACTTTTTCCTATCACCTTTTACGCCGTGGATTCTAATTTTACGTGTTTATGTCGCAAAGTGGACTTCGGCGAATAACGCTATTTTCTACACGAATATTTCGCCATGTTTATTGGGCTCTTCTGATAGCAGGCAATTATACCATGGAAATTGGCATGGAAAATACTAGCGTTTTACCGAATACGATTCTCGGATTTTACGAACAACGAGATAAGTAAACATATTTACAGAAAATTTTTTATTAATAAATTATTTCTAGTTTTGAATGATCCTTTCGTCGACGATAGTGATGTATCGACAATTGACATCAGGTACAGTGGTCAAAATCCCGTTGCATGTGTATTAAACTACGAGACTGAAGACGATGCTGCTAGTAGTGGGAAACTATATGCAACAGTACGTGCGACGCGTGAGCAGAGAAATTTTGCTGACGAGTCATTGGAGGGAGATTCTGTACCAGCGAATGTTGAAGCGAACGAAGCTTACATAGAAGATATGGAAAGTGTAAATATAATAAGAGTAGTATCATCCTCTCTTCATCTCAATCCCCTATGAAGACGATAATAATAATACAATGTCATCACGTTTACTGAGAACTCCAGCCAATATACGCGAACCACGTCTAGCTGTTAAAAATATCATCATGAGTGAAGATCCGCGTCCGCCTACAAGTAGAAATAATAATGAACGTCCTCGCGGATGGATACTGTATGACTTTGATAAACAAGACCGCCGCATTCAGAGGGTTCATTTCACACCTTGAAGGGCAAACATCAACCTATGTAAGAATTTTTTTACACGTTAATACATGTTTTTGCACATGTTATTTTTTGACACACGATATTTTTTGTTTTTTTAAATTATCCGAAGAAGTATGAAAAGCGATGACGGGTTAGTAACCTCAGGTTATGATATTTCGAATTCAGTAGTTAACGCAAAAAGAATTTTTCGTGTTCGGCGGACTCAAGAATTACGTCGAGCAGCAACGTAGATTGAAAATCCAGCAAGACTTCCAGAGATCTCCATGGTTACTAATGACTCCGGGGCCGCTCCGGGCTACCTTTATAGGTAAAGAGTCGGGCTGCAGTCAGCAAGTATCTCCACGCGCACAGAAACGGGTAGCAGTACTACCACTTTAGTTCAAGACAGCCGTCAGCCAAGCGAATTCGCACCGTCAACAAATCCGGTGAACAGCCACGCGCGAAAAATGACGTCAGGAGCTACGATGCCGACGACCTTGCGTCGCACGCGAGACGATGCCTATCATATCTCCCGGCCGTAAAGCTAACCTGGCAAAACCTACAAAAAAGAGGTCCATCCTTACACTCCCTCACGTGTCGAGCATAGTTCATGGTGGATTGCGACCCCCCGCAGGAGGAACAAGTTTTTGGTACCCTAACGGCAAGTTGTACTGGTAAGCCGCAACTAGATGTTTCTTAAGGCTACCTTCCTGAAGGTACAACTGGAGACACAGACGGTAGGAAAATTCCGACTAAGGATAATAGCACGTAGATAAAAATAGACTCGCACATATAATTAAAGATATATGAGAATACAACATATGCAAAAATAAAATTATCTCGGCAAGTATGAAAGCTGGATCGGCCAACCGCCTAAGGTCAGCACAACGCTCACAGACGAAGCGAGCGAGGTCAGGCTGGTGGTCAACGGATTTGCAGGCGAGGATCACGTCGGATTGGATCCGTCGAACACCGAACTAACTGAATTGCTCTGCTACGCACAAGACTACGTCTTGAAACCCATGGTTGGACGCCAGGACGAAGATGGCCACGTCAGCCGGCTCTCGGCTCAGAGAATGGTATCCGGGGATGCGGACACGGGCCGGACGCTGACTGACGGGCGGCACACAGTGGGCTAGGTAAGGGCAAAAATCGGAAAAAGTGCTTGAGTCAATTTCTGAATCGTTGAAAAATATTTCTAAAAACAGATTCTTGTAGGTAGAAATTCGTACTTCGTCACGGAAATGAAGTATTTAAAAGAAAAATTTATGGAAACATTTTTTCTTCAAATATGTCTAATGATATGAAAAAAAAAATTTCATAAAGAAAACTAAGATCAAAATTTACAAAGGAATGATGGGAATTTATATGGATTTTTCGTGATTTTTTACGATTTCTATAATTTCGGCAACGTTTATGCAATGTTCATGAAATATAGGGCATTTGAGGGCAATGGATATTGATAGGTAATCTAATTACCTACAAGAATCTGTTTTTAGAAATATTTTTCAACGATTCAGAAATTGAATCCGCACTTTTTCCGATTTTTACCCTTACGCAGCCCAACCCACTGTGCCGCGGCAGCCAACGCGTATGCGGCTCCAAAGGACCGCTGGAGAACTGATCCTGAGTGGGTTTAGTCCAAGGGCCCAGGGATGGCAAGGCGGCTCTTCCCTTGCTGAATAGAGTGTGAAGAAGAACGCCGCGACGATCCTCGTTCCGCTGTCGGGGTGCCGTGCCACATGCTCTCCACACTTCGAATGCCGAATCGTGGCTTTTACATATATGACCGAACTCGCGTGTGGACTGCTTCCACACGTAACACTATATTCCAAGTTATTTTTAATAAAATAGCTGTTGAAAATATCATGAGTAAAGATCTGCGTTCACCTACAAGTAGAAATAACAATTAGTTTATTTGATATTACAGTTTGTGTGTAGATATAGTGCCCCACGTAATAGTAGAACCAAACTACAAAAGATAATTGGACTAGAAATGACGGGATGTTATTTGTAAGAAAATTTTTTTTTATTGTTCATTTTATGAACAATTATGATGAAATAAACATCACGGATTTTGTAGGATTACGTAAATGATTCATGCTGTTATAAATTCAGTCTTGAACAATATTTAAAAAATTACTACAACAATAAACATCGTCAAGAGAATCTTCTGTAAATTACGGACGTTTATATGACTGATAAGGGTAAGTTATTTGAAATAAACTTTAGTAATGAATGAAAATCTTCACTTGGCTACTTTTATCGGTGCGAGAAACGCAAATGTCAACGGAGATCGATAAAATGACTCACCGACCAAATTACATGCCTATCGTTTTGCTGTCGACTTTATATTTGTACTTCTCTGGAATATAAATGTATTTTATAGTGTCTTTGGAACGATCGTCTTAATTCTTTATGGCAAAATTTAACATCTTGAACTGCGTTTTTGAATATCGACAGACAACATCTCAGAAATAAATACGCAATCTTATCCACATTCGAGGTCTGCATCATCATGTCAGAAAGACAATTCGGTTTCCCGCAAGAGATAAAATACGATTATACGATCTTCGAAGGGGCGACAAAAAGCGTGAATCCCTTACTCAAAGGGCAATAACGTCGGAAATAGAAAGAAAGTTGAACGCCGGCGGCAGGATCGAGTTGACAAGCAACTCAGTGGAACGGTTTTAAGAAACTCGTCGGAATATTGGGTCATGAATCCCGGCCGTTTCGTGTAATAACGTTTGGTTGGCCGATGAATGTAATTCAAACGAGAGAAAGAGCGAGGTAGAGAGAGAGAGAGAGAGAGAGAGAGAGAGAGAGAGAGAGAAAGAGAGAGGAGAGTTGAAATGACAAATTACGCGGTTTAGCTAACTTCGTTCTTAAATAAATTCGTTTTGAAATGAGAAAGTGAAGTACAACAAAGTATCAGCATTCTATTGAATAAAATCCCAAAAAAGAGAAAATAATATTAGTCTATTACCATAAATTGTTCTAGCGTGCACATATTTTATAACACACATATATGAGCCATTCTATAGTTCAGCGATAATAAGAGTGCAGCGTGGCGTCACCCGCTGCACATTTTTGCCTTCTCCTAAACTTCATGCGCTTTGAATGAGAATAGAAGTTAGAATTATAAAAAAGGTATAAAAAAAGTCTTTTATTGAATCAAGGTTATCTACGATTAATTATTTAGGATTCTGTTTACAATATTGCAGATAGTCTTTGAGGTTCCTTCGTCTCATTCTCTACCCGCAGGCATGGTGCTTTATCCACTCGGCTCCTGCCTGATGGTAGCAAATCTTTTCGTAGTTCTCTAGATGTTTTCTTACTACGTCCCTTTTGCATAGGGGATGACATACGGTGACCTTTCCCCTGACCTATCAGGATGGTTCGGAGTGAATCATGGATGGTTCCTTCCTCTTCTGAATCAAGTTCATCATAGGCCCAATAGCTATAGTTCTGGCTTATTACCGTACCATAAAATTTGGTTGCTTCATCCTTACGATGTTGGTCTCTGCCTGAGGAGAAGCTGGGGACTCCATGGCATCGTGGCATGGTCAGTCACTAAGTCCACATTCATTACACCTTATTTTTGTGCAGAAGCAGTATTTGATTGCACTACCCTCGATATTGGCCCGCTGCACCTACAGCAGGCTCGGAAGCGTGTTCTTCTTCTAATTCTTCGGTTGTATTCACGAGCATATCCCGCTCTTTCTCTAATATAACAACTAATTGTTTTAATTTTTCCATTTTGTCTTCCCGCGGCTTCGCTTCGATTAGAATAGGGGATGTAGCCACTTGACGATTTTTCGACTCCCGCTCCGCTTTTGTGCGCCTAGAAAACTGTCACATAATACACAAATTAATATTTTTTAATAATTTAAAAGAATAAAATCACTTATATTTATATGATTTATTAGTAAATATTCATATATTATATGATTTACATATATTAACACTTACATTCAAATTAATAAACTAACATTAAATGTATTACCAGCGATAAAATTTATCCTCTATATTATGACTTTAAAATAAGATTATTCAAGCTTAAATAATTAATATAATATTTTGTTACTAGATTATTGATATGTAATAAATATAGATTAGGAGCACAATAATAATCTCATACTATCAATTATTAAGTAGTAAAATAGTGGTTAGTTAGTTCTAAGCGATTTAGACTGAAGAAAAATCAATAGCTCTTTTAAAATTTCCGTTGATTCATTAAACTCAAGTTTTTGTTCCATACACTTTGGAATAAATTAAATTGCCTATATGAATTAAATCTAAAGGTAGAAAATAAAAGCTTACGGATTGAGCATCCAGATTCTCGTATGTGTGCACACGCGCGCAACAAAAAGCTTCTTCCGCCCCGTCGGCAGCCGGAATCCGATTAAAAACTTCCGTCAGCGCAATTTTTATCCGAATGGCAAGGCTGTAAATCGTGAGTGTACGGCGTGTTTGGCAAAGGGATTTTTTTTAAAGCTCATACCTCAGGATTCATGAATGCGCGTATGAGTAAGCTCAAGCGAGCTCTCTGTTTACGAGGCGTTGTCTTCGTGTCTACTGTCGTTCGCACTCCGTGATGCACGAGGGCTCTGAGAGA
This sequence comes from Torymus tubicola, assembly GCA_035583055.1. Classification (NCBI taxonomy): domain Eukaryota; kingdom Metazoa; phylum Arthropoda; class Insecta; order Hymenoptera; family Torymidae; genus Torymus; species Torymus tubicola. The sequence continues at coordinate 24 of JAWWEQ010051057.1, read as the reverse complement.
GTTATGACCTTAATGTTTGCCTTA